>JABJVR010048960.1:0-14464 GCA_025773905.1 Chitala chitala | reverse complement strand
GTTTATTCAACGTTGAAAGCAGACTGATGTTCTGCCTAAACGTTTATTCAACGTTGAAAGCAGACTGATGTTCTGCCTAAACGTTTATTCAACGTTGAAAGCAGACTGATGTTCTGCCAAGTGTAAACAAAAACTGCATCTTAACACAAACATAAATTGTGGTGTGATCACTTTTATTCTCCAATTTTAAACAGAAAAGAAATATAAATAATTTTAAAAATGCATCTTAGAGTTCATCATTAATCATTAAGACAATAATTATGGCTGTTCTGACAAAGACCTATTAGACAATTTATTCTGTGGTTGTATAGTCACATAATGACAATCACCAACTCTCAGGCAACAAAGATGAATGAAACAGGAAGAGGGTTTTAAAGCTCTGCCACACCCACTAGACTTTTCTGTTTTTGTGTTCCAAACACACAACTGGTAATTTCACTCAAGGGTCCAGTAGGCCAATAGCGCAGGCCTTCATGTGCGGATTTGCTTATAATTTGCAAATATCAAGTTAATGAAACCAACAAAGAAGCTCTTGGAATACTCTTCTGACTGATCAATATTTGTGTAGGTTCAACAAAGATGTTTTTCTTTCTCCAGTAAATGATTTGTGTGGACACCAAGGGCACCAGCCCACACCATGTTCTCTCCTCTTCAGGAGATGACCTCACACTCTCCCCTTCTCCTCTGATGGAGGTTTTGTACCAGGTCCAAACACACTTCACAACTGAATATGCAGATCATCGGACTGGAAATACACCCTGAAGAAGACAGGCCAGCCTACCTAGATACATTTTTTTCCCCAGAAAGTAAATGCTTTTACATAATTAAATTAACTTTAAAACCTTCCTTTAATTACTTTTCTAGAGAGTTCATGAAGACAGCCAGGAAACATATTATTAATTAACCCTAAACGGATAACAATTATGCATAAAGCCATAAATGGATAATGGCTGTATAAACCCTTAACTGATTGTAATTACAGTATATGCACAGCCTTAAACAGATAGTGATCCTGTGTTATCTGCCACACATGACAGAGACGGGCTGATTGGTAAGAAAATTCCAGCAGTGCTATGTAATTGTTTGTGTGTGAGAATACATTTCAGGTCTGCGGTGAGCAGAAGGCGCTGAGCTTGTAGAAGGCTTTAAAAAAAGGGACTGTAACATGCACATGTGAGAGCGAGGATACCTGCAGTCCTTCCGCGGGTTGGCCACATAGCCCGGGTAGGCACCATGGGTGATGTCACGGCACATGCGGCTGTCGCGGTCAGAGGGCAGCAGTGTGCCTGCCTTCACCAGCAGCCCCAGGCAGTGGTCGAAGGTGTTCCGCTCCTCCGGTCCATCCTCCGTGAAGAAACAGTGCCCCAGGGCATCGTAGCCCACCACATCCTTCACCTGTTAAGGGCACCATTTGAATAAAGGCGCTCCGAAGTCACGCATACGCTACGTTGGCCAAGCCTTTACTGCCCCAATTTAGGGAGGTGGGATGTTTAGTCTGGCAGAGAACGTGGGCAGCAGGTACGTGCTGCACATCTCTACAGTCACGGCTCTGACAGCAGCGGGAACGTGCTGCACATCTCTACAGTCACGGCTCTGACAGCAGCGGGTACGTGCTGCACATCTCTACAGTCACGGCTCTGGCAGCAGCGGGTACGTGCTGCACATCTCTACAGTCACGGCTCTGACAGCAGTAGGTACGTGTTGCACATCTCTACAGTCACGGCTCTGACGGCAGCGGGTACGTACTGCACATCTCTACAGTCACGGTTCTGACAGCAAAGAGGATCCAGGGCTCCGATGAAAGAACAATCTCATGTAGGCTCCACTTATGCTCAAAAATTGTCCAGAATATCATTACGTGTTCCTGTGTTTCTATAGCAAATCCCACAGTGTCCTCTTATGCCCTTCTGTTTCTTACCTAAATGCTCAGCACAAAGTATCAGTTTTGCTCTGATATGCAAGTATGTTTTACAAGTTTATCTTACATTTCTTCCCAAGTGACTAAAAGCAAGAATAATTGAATGGTCATATTCCAGACTGCGAGTCTGCTCGCCATCCAAATACCGCTCATTGCGTGCATTTTGACAGTATCTCTCAAAAACAGCCTGATCGTAAAACTAGAGTTTGTGAACTGCTCTAACGTGATGGAGAAGGTCTGTGGTTTAGGAACACGGCTTTTCAGATGGTGAGGCAGCTATAGCTGAACCCTCCACAGCTTCAGAAAATCCATCAATGGGTGGGGAATAAATTAACGACCTGCGTCGCAGCAAACCTTTAAACACCACGTGTGGGTGTGAGCTGTCAGCTTCCTATTGGTTTCCAACACACCACGTTCAGACAGACAGAGCAGGGGTGTAATTATGTACACTCCAATGAAAAGCGTGGGCTGGGGGGGTGGGAGGCTGAGGAGGGGAGTTCTCTCCAATCCACTGCAGCCTTTGAAGAACATCACAATACCATAATACATTCAATACTCATTACGTACATGAGGCAGTTGCTTGGGCAGAACTACTATCTACAGAATCACAAACAGGACATACTCATGAATAGGGTAAACAGTATAAAGATGAACAAAGTCAATGTTAAAAGTCTCATTATTGGCTAGAATCCTAGCAAATGGTAAAATGAGGCTGAGATTACGTCATCCTGTCAGTCACTGGCCGGTTTCTCTTAGCGGGAGACGGAACAATAACCAATGGGAAGTGGTTAACCACAGAGATGTAAATCTCATACACAAGTGACACTACATGGTGACTCTCTGTCTCTCACTAGTACTCTGAGCACCAGTACTCAGTGCTGTACAACAGACTCTGTCTGAGATTTGTGGGTGTTTATCTCTGTTTATTTCAGAACAAGACCCCCACCCTTGATTCGAGAACCGCACCCCAAACCCTAGGGGTTCTCACCAGGAGTCCATTGGTGCCGTGCACGGTCACGCAGCGGGAGAAGGTATGGTGGATGGCCAAGTCGCGCACATATGTGGGTGGGTCGTAGCCGCCGCGCTCATCAACGTCACCATTCATGTGGAAGTGTACGGGGTAATGTCCTATTGACTGCTGGCCCATGTGTAGGAGCTCCACACCTTCCATGTGCACAGCCTTGAACCCATGTTCCACCTGTGCATGAAACCCAGGTAAGCCTGTTACTGCACACACAAGACAGTGCCGGCATTGACACCATGTCTGTGGGTCGAGGAACTCCAAAATGTGTCAGAAGCACGTGAGAACGACAGTTTAGCTGATGCGGGACGTCCATCGATCATGGAAGCTAGCGTTAGGAACTTAAATTGTTTTGCAGTTATCTTTGCTGGTTTGTTTGCTGTGTAACGTGTCTTTTTTGCAAATATTACAATACATCACATTCTAGTGCACAATTTCCTTATATTCAAGTCCTGTTATTACACAAGCATTTGTGATATCACTGAATGGGCTTTAATTTAATAAGATGAACAAAGAAAATAAATTATTTTAAAGTGACCTGCCAAATATCATTAGTGAGAAATTTTTATGACTTAGGCAGACATAAATGTTACTGTTCCTTCCACAAACGAACTGTGGCTTCACGGGTGCCATAGTTACATTCTTATTATTACAATTTCGACTCTGTGTTCAGACAGTGACTCCATATTAAATGGTTTGTTCCAACATGTTAGCAACGCTATTCCACTGGGCGTAGTGATTCTGCTCTCAATGGTATCTATGGCGACAGGCCTGCCCAGACGCTCTGATTGGCCCGGTGTCCAACACTGAGCCAGCCCTCAGCACAGTCCTGGGCTGCCTACCTTCACGTGCCCACCAAAGGTGTCGAAGCCAAAGAACTTGCAGATGTTGCTGGTGTAGCACTGAGGCTCCATCTCGCCCCGGATCAGGATGTTCCTGGTCAACAGGCCCACCTCCGCCCTCATATCCACTCCATCCACCTCCTCACCAATGTGCAGGTAAGCAGCTTTGCCTGCAACACACATCAGATTGCAGGACAGGCGAGTTATGTAAAGTCACTGTTGAACGCGTTTAATGATGTAATTTGTTCTGTTCTGTCATGGTTTCTGCTGTGGCAGCGGTCGGCTTTGAGGCCTACAGTGGGTGGGGCTGTCACCTGTCAATCACTCCTCAATTTAACCCAAAGGCAGTGAAGTAAACACTTAGTGTCAATGTTTTTTCCACTACGTCTCACATAATGATGAGTGCTCTGGACAGTGCTACAGCAAACAGGAATAGTCTTGCCTCTCGGTTTTGTTAATGGCTGAAAAGCCTTTCTTATAACCACTTTGTCTTTATTGAGTTTTTCTTGTAGTGAGATTCCCAGAGCAGCAGCTAAGATGGTACCTCTGGGTGATGCTGCTGCAGATCAGTAGGTCACACCTAACTTGCACCATTAGTGCAGGAATTATACAGGAAAAGCATGACGCTGCTGTCGGTCTGTACGCACTGCTGCTGGTCTGTACGCACTGCTGCAGCTCTCTACATACTGCTGCTCTGTATGCACCATATAACTGAAAGTGCTGATGTCCTCCATACAGGAACAGTAATATTAATAGGGAATATTGTGGCTTGGGCTTAATAACAGATACAGTAGCAGTTCTATTACATATGTGTTACACACACAGGACTGTCAGCACAGATGCTGCTGTGTTCCGGGTCGCGCTTCCAGAGTACACCGATTGGACTCAGCTGGACCAGGATGGTGGTACGACTACAGTAATTACTGCATGCTGATGGGAAGTGTCAGTGCTTTCAAGATCAGTGATTCAAAAACAATCACTTTCATTTTGGGTTTGAGTGGATAGGTCACTGGGGCTGCCCTTTTAACCACATAGGTCACTGGGGCTGCCCTTTAACCACATAGGTCACTGGGGCTGACCTATTAACCACATAGGTCACTGGGGCTGCCCTTTTAACCACATAGGTCACTGGGGCTGCCCTTTTAACCACATAGGTCACTGGGGCAGCCCTTTTAACCACATAGGTCACTGGGGCTGCCCTTTTAACCACATAGGTCACTGGGGCTGCCCTTTAACCACATAGGTCACTGGGGCTGCCCTTTAACCACATAGGTCACTGGGGCTGCCCTTTAACCACATAATCATCACAAGGTAGGTGTTCAAGATACCTTTCAGACCCAAGTACTGTGCAGATAAACATTCTGTAATGATCCCACACATTCATTTCACATCAATTACAGTATATATAATTAAAGATCAGAAAGGATGACAATTATTATTAATTTACATTTTTATCACTCATAAGTATTGACAAGTGGCATGTACAAACTGTTAAAGTACACACACACACACACACACACACACACACGCACGCACGCACACGCGCACACACACACACAAAGAGCAAGGGATGTTTTCCTTGAATTGTAGCATTGGGCTTACAATTTTAAAATAGCTGAAGGTGCATTTTTCTAAACTGTCTGAGTCTTGCCTTTTGAAACTGGAGGTATCTCAAGTGCCATACCTGCGCAGGGCCATACCTGCGCAGGGCCATACCTGTGCATCGTACAACACCTGCAGCTCTACCTGCAGTCTCCACACTTGCACAGACAAACAGGGCTGGAGTTACCAAGATACCCAGCCTGGCAGAACCACATATGGAGGTAGAGCCCAGCGTATAGGTTCCATGTGAGGAACATTAGTTTCGCTGAGAGGGCATCCACTCCTGACCGTACAACATGCCTTCCATGTCCCTGATGCATATGGAACATGTGTGATAAAGAGGCCACAGAAATCTGGGCCACCATGCACACGGTTATGGACCTCGTTTCGTGCATGCTGACAGAAGCGATCGGCCACGCTGTTTTGGCTCACAGACAATTTCTCAGGTGGACCAAAATATGCTCCATTGGTCCCAAGCGCACGAGCTGAAGAACAAGCAGGTGCATACCTCTCACATAGTGTTCATAGCTTCTGTGTTTCCATGACACCCCCAGAGCCTCCAAATATGGACCACAACAACGGGGAGTACTGGATCTCCTTCAATCGCTCGTTAGAGCTATGACCAAGCATTCCTGATTGTGACTCACTGTAAGGGATGAGTTAATGAAACAGAACCAAGCTACAAGGCATGAATTAATGTGATAGATTATGGTTCAGAAGAATTAAAAGGAGGCAGAGCTACTGTTTCCCAAAATAGAGTAAACTTCAACCAACCGTAAACTGTCAGGCACAATTACTGCTGACTTTTACAGAAGTCAGGGACACGTTGAAACAGAGGAGAAAAATATTCAGGGACTACAAACATATAACCTATAAAAAGGCACTTCCAACAAGGTCACTGACTTTAGACTTACCACTCTTGAAAATGTTCTAAACATGTTCCTCATCTCTTACAGTGGTTACCATAGCAATTTGAGGTCTATCATTGGCAAAGCATCTCCTGCAAAAATCTTTGAAAAAGGTTTAATGGGGACTCAGAGGCCGGAAGAAAGGTGTCTTCTTTTTTTTTTAACTGAAAATTGCCTTCCCCATTTCTCATCTGAGATCACATCTCCAAAACAAGGGCCAGGGCTTCACATGAACATAATTTGGCCCAGTGGCAAATTTAAACCCGTCAGCATCAATGTACCACATTTCATGTGTTAAACTTAGTCAGCATATGCTCATTATTGAAGTAATCTCTTACTGATCATTTAAATTTGCAGCATAAAAACCATGCCACAGCCTTTTCCTGCTCTGCACCCCCATATTTTTGCAGAATATGGCATAAATATTGTTTTTCAAACTAGAGTGATGTTCTGTTTCATTCACAACGGGATTTTCATCAGGAATTGCCAATGAATGTTCAAGTATGAATTTAAAACCCACCTGCTGCGACTGCGGTCTCTTCGTCTGCACCGCCTCATCTCCCCTTGTCATATAATTATCACACCCCCTGCCAAACACGCATTTTTCATTCTACACATTGGATGCCCACTTCCACCTGTAGTTACCATATTCAAGCTGGAAATGTTGGCTTAGTGAATACAGCCCTTCTCACAGTGGTGAGCAGGGGTTGATGCTATGCAGCATCATTTATCCATACAAACAGCCTTATGCCCTTAAAAAAAAGGTGTGGTACAGGTGTGATGTAAAGATGCAGTACAGGTCTGAAGTAAGTTGTGTTACGGATCTGACGTAAGGTGTGTTATGGGTCTGATGTAAGGTGTATTACGGGTCTGACGTAAGGTGGGGTATGGGTCTCACGTAAATTGGAGTACAGGACTGATGTAAAGGTAGGGTTTGACATAAAGGTAGAACATAGGTCTAACATACATACCAGACCAGCACCAAAGCTTGCCGGTGGTCAGAATGTAACAAACTTTAAGTTATCTGGTAGCACCTCCATGTGTAGAAGTGGTCTAGACAAAATGACTTAATGTGAAACTGTAAGGGCTCAAAACTTACGCAAAAAGGTTCAGTCACGGGAAAGTTTACACGCACTGTGGTAGGATTCTGTGATTGTAGTAACTTACTGAGGAAGCTGCACAACTGGACTGCAGGGACACAGAAACTCAAAAACCAGATACTTGGTGAATAAGCTTACCCATTTATTATATGTTTTTTTCCACAAAAGTCAATTTTAACTGCAGTACGTCATTGACCAAATATCATGTTTAGTACCTTACTCACAGGTACTACATTGTCAGGTGAAAACTAGTCCATTACCATACTCACAGGTACTACGTTATCAGCTGAATACCAGTCCATTACCATACTCACAGGTACTACGTTATCAGCTGAATACCAGTCCATTACCATACTCACAGGTACTACATTATCCTTGTAACCACAATGATATCACCTTGCATAAGGGATTACATTCTTCTAAGAGCCAACTGCACTAGAAAGATGTTTAAAACCCACCTTAATGTGTGCATATTTATTCTTTTAAAAAGGGTGAAGAGATCAAACAGAAACTAAATATACCAGCTGAACACCACTGTGGGGGTTCTTTGTCATGTTGTCATACAGCAGATTGCTTAAAAAGAGCCCTAGTCTTGAATGGCTAATTAACAGTTCCACTAAGGCCACCCATCGTTACACATGAATAAAGAGTTGGCCTTTATTAATGACAAGTTCTCAGGCACCTCCACCTCAGCAAACGTTTCACATGGAGGAGAGATGACTGTAAACACACCTCTCCCTCTGCTGTACTGGAGACTGATCACATACCCCACCGGTAAAGGTGCAGACACCAGCCCAACAGGGGGCGCCACTGTAGAGCTGTGACACGGAGGTGGCGTTGAGCCATCAGAGCCTATGTCAGTGTGTGGTGGGACTAGAACCTGGATCCACACAGCGTTCTCCCACGCTCGCCATTTCAAACAGGAATGTAGAAATTGCTTCCAGCTTCTGTTTTCTTAACACAACAAATCTGAGGAATTCTCATCTATCCACATGTTGATGGGCCTGACCTGACTTCCAGGTCCAGAAACATTTTGTAACCATAGCATTTCATATCTAAATGGATGCATCTCAGAATGATGTAACAGTCAGTTACTGACGGATAACTTTTTATACGTTTGTACTCTGGGAGAGCATATTGCTTGTGAATCTCCAGCAATCCTGACTGAATTACACAGTTCTCCTCGTTTCTGTAGACAGCCTCCATTTACTGGAATACAAAAATCTAATCAAATCCTGCTCTTCTCTGCTGGAACAACGGTATGTCAGTCTCAGGTATGAATTCAGCCTTGCATTCCTGGCTAACCTGACTTCCTGGGTCCAGATAGGACATCACGGCCGAAATTAATCCTGGCAGAACATGCGGGATCAAAAGCAAGCAGTGCTGCAAAAGTGTCAGAACACATGATTGCACGCTTACACACACACAGGCGCGCAAACACACAGGCGCGCACACACACAGGCGCGCACACACACAGGCGCGCACACACACACAATGAGAAAACCAAATAGTTTCAGCTGAAAGCACTTCTGCATTTTGGCAACATTTTCCAACTCCATTAACTAAACATGACTGCACTCACTTAAACCGTTTTCTGTTACCATCCTGACCGCCAAAATTTTGGAGGGAGAGGGGCATCTGAATAAACTGCATTGACACCTCCCTTCAAGATCTCAGAAGACTCACACTAGGTAGAGGCAATATCTTATCAAATAAACAAGCTTTTTTGTTATGTGAAAACATTCAGAGGGACAGAGACCATTTGACATGTTCGGAATGTAAAAATCAGGCCAAAAGCCGTCAACTTAGCCCTTACTGGTCTAGATTTTTAACCACGAGCAAAATATTTATATGAACTCCAAGCTGTCAGTTTTCATATTCGAACCTGTCCATGTACAGAAAGTGATCTGTTCACTAAACTTAAGCTTTCATAAGCATGGCAAAGAATTAAATGCACAAAACAGCAGCGCCTCTGCAACATTTAAATTAAGAACCAAAACATCTGCAGACAGACATTAAAGGAGCATCAGTTTCCAATGCAGTTTAAAGCGGGGCGCCGCGGCAGAACGACGTCCATGACACTGAGATGCAGTCTCTTGTTTTTCAGAACACCTCTGCTGCCATGGTGCCACAGAACACATCGTGCGTTTCATAACTTGTTTTGACAGCGTTGAAACAGCAATGTCTTATTGTCAGCTTGTTTACAACATTATTTATTCGTTTTCACGAACCGTGAATATAGTACAGGATTGGGGGGGCTGGAAACCTCACCTAGGCAGTTTAGGAGTAAGACAAGGTAAACCCAGGACAGGATGCCATCTCAGTACCTGGCACACACACAGTAACGCTGTGGGCATTATAAAGCGGCCAATTGAGCTGAGGCACCTGCCTTTACACTGTGAAGGAGAACTGGGGTTGCTACAGGTGACCCACACAGGCACAGGTCGGTCAGACCCACAGAACCAGGACTAGCAACGAAGCCCCGTTGCTGAATTGTGCCATTGCAGCGCTACCCCTGGAGCCGCAATGCCATATCCTGTCACACTGAAGCAGCATTGCTCACCTTGCACCCTGACTTGGTTGGGGGCACAGGCGGGGCAGGGCAGCACCTGGAACTCCTCAGCCTGGTGCATGGAGTAATCTGTGCTGGCCACCACAAGCGAGTCCCCGGGCCTCCAGCTGCTCACGTCCTCAGCCAGCTCCAGCACCGTAGTGTTGGAGTGGGTGTCGATGGTCACGGACGCATGCGGGCGCACTGCGGAGACGGGCACGGTACGCGGTTAGAGACGTGCAGGCACACACGCACGCACACACGCAGGCAGACTGCTGTATTACTCTCCCTTACGTTGTATAAATTCACTGATGCAACTGAAAACTGTTACCTACCAATTAGGTTAGGCTGAAGAGCCATTAATATAAAAATAACGCCTTAAATGCAGTAATTACCAATTAGATATAGGGATGCATTTTCCATGCAGTGGAACAAGCTAATAACAAACGTCAGCATAAAAAATTATAAACATTATAACTTTGGAGTAAAAAACAATATTTGTTTATATGGTTGATGCATGCTTCAAAGATCTGATTAATGATACCATCCAAAACGTATGCTGCAAAAGCTCTGTTTGAAAAAAGAACCAACGCGGCTCGCCCTTGGAATTTACATCAGTCCATTCTTATCGCGTCCCTGAAGCCAAATAAAAGTCATCACCGTCACAGTGTACACTTCTGCAGTTCGCAGATCTAGTGCGATTTCTGTGCTTTGTGACAAGGTACGAGGACACAGTGACCTTGGAAGAAGGGTTAGCAAAAAAAAAAAAGCAATATGTTCACCGAACAGTATTTGCGTCATAAGGGCTATATTCGTGACAGCATAACAACATGCTGTTTAATTCCGAGACCTGCGTCTTGCTCTACCATGTGATATCGATGCCTTATTGGACATACAGTGTGCCCTTTGTCCTGTCCGTGAGCGTCGCTGTATCACTGTGTCCTCCCAGCTGGACGCTGATGCGTACGCTCCCAGTGCTGAGTGCCCAGAGGCGGCAGCCGGTACGTACCGAGTTTTCCACAGAGGAAGCGCACTTTGTAGTCGTGGCAGATCCCATCGGGCTGCTCTTTATTGAGACACACAAATCCGTAGCTTTTATCAATCTTGTGGAACACCTCACCGGTCAGGTTGGAAGGGACCCCGTCACGCGTCTCTACCTTAGGTAGGGGAAAGGAAAGCACAGCATCAGGACACAACACGTGTGACGGTAATACCGATGTTTGCCGTTCTGTCTTCTATGTCCATGTTCTCAACAAAAAGTTCCCTTTCTTGAGATAACAGTGCCTGACATGCGGCGGGGGGGGGTCCTGATTGTCATCTACAGGGAGCTACTGTGTCATTAATTCAGAGAGAAGACAGAAGTAGAAGGTCAGCACCTGGACAGCCGTCCCATGGGTGCTGAACACAGTCCGCTTTTCTACCTTGTGTGTGCTCAACCTCAGTTCTTCACCGATTTATTAAGGTAATTACCATGTACAATTTCAACTTTTTTTTACCCAATTAATTTTTCAAAGTTTATTTGTGTTGTATACATACAGTACTGTTTTCAGGCTGTTCTTCTACAAGAAACAGAGTCAAGCTACAGTGTTGATAAAATACGTGTTAAAATAGCAGCAAGGCAGAAAAAACGCTATTTACAGTATTACTTTTAAACTTAACTGGTTACTGCTAATTCAAAACATGGTTTTGCATAAACTCATCAAAATATTGAATTTTTTTTTTCATTTCAGATTTTTCATTTTAGGTCAGGATTTCTGTTCCCATGTTCTTTCACACTGAAAGAGCCATCATGTTGTTCACTGCTTTTCTGTTTTGTTTATAATGTAGCACATTTGTAGTGTTTTAAACATAATTTTTTAGTGTAGGTGAAAACAGGACAACATTTTTCCAAAGTGCATTCAGGGTGTGGGTGGACACTGTCCCAGCTAACCACAGTATATCCAGACAGCTGGACACCCTGGCGCGACAGGTGGGGGGTGTGACCTTCTTTTGCACAGTGAAGTGTAGCTTGAAGTGTCCACCTGGCTGCCCACGCTTACCTGGATGTCCAGGGGGTTGCTGCACATGCGGTCGGGGAAAGCCTTGTGCAGGTCAGCCTGTTTCTCCCAGTCTCCTGTGCCTCTGGCGTCGTCACGGTTGAACCATTCGGTCCATTCTGCCTCTGAAAGAGAAAGCCATGTCCCGCTCGCTTTCAGGCCCATGAAGGTCAGGACTTGCTCCATTGTTACTCAAATATATACTGAAAGCTTTAGTTCCTCTCGATTTGACACCTCTTACTGTAATTGCAAACAGTGATTGAAGGGCATTTCCCTTAGCACGCACTGGACAGAGCAATCACAAAGCTCCAGCAAACTGTTCTCTGCTAACATCTGCTTCGTCAAGCATGAACGTGACAGGAGAAGCACTCAAATTCTTCTTACTACGCCCCCTGATGGCATAAATCACTACGGGTACCTTCTGGAAAGAGAGGGGTTCTCAGGATGCTGAATGCTGCTAACATGTAAAGTCAAAAGTCTCACACATCAGATGACAGCAGGGTCACATCAGAGTACTGAGGTTTCTCAGCTGAAGCAGGTAAGGCACATGTTCTACGAAACTGGGACGGTGCGTTATGTGAAAGTGTGGCATTCTGGCCATGACTCACGGTCATGGCCAGACGGGGGCCTGCGTTACCTTGCATCCACTGGCTGGTGGTGATGACGGTGAAATGGTCTCCGTAGCCAGACTGGAACACACGTGTGCTCTGAGCTTGGGATGATGCTTTGGTCCCTGTTGGATTCAGCAACAAAGGTAAGCTGATGTCTGCACATTGCTGTTCAGCAGCATCTCATACTGTATGCACCTACATGGCTTTACACTTTGAGAATTCAGTCGCTATGGTACCACTGCAGGGCCATTTTGAGACCTCATCCAGCAAACTTAAGGTGACAGATCCGTGTGTCCTTAGCCACCCCAGTAAGTGCTTCACTAAAATTGCACTGCCTCTAGCAAATCCTGGAGCCAGCTGATGGTCACCTGTGCTCATGGCAACACAGGTGTGATGTCATCGTGCCACATCTCACCTTGATAGACAGCATGATCTTCCATGGCAGAGGATGGATCTCCTTTAACCACAATGAAGGTCCAGGGGTGTCTGTGGAGTGAGAGAGTGGCGGAGTGAGAGAGTGAGCGGAGGAAAAAGAAGTAGAACATTCCCAAACAACGAGCACGGCATTCAGTCTGCTGATGTCAGCTGATGTCGGCACAGTGACTGACAGGAAAACGCAGCCCTGAAAGACAGATGCTTTACTGTGATCGGCCTTCCCACCACACGCCTGTAAACACAAGCCTGCTGTTGCTATCTGAGGTGGCTTTTACAAACACGAAAAAAACCCCAAAAGATAAGGAAAGCAGACTAGTTAAAATGTGATGGCAATGGCCCAAATATAACAACATTTAAAAATGTCTTTGTCTCTCCAATCCACAGCTACTTTTGACTGAAAACTCTGGTTGCATTGCACATCCAGTTTCAGTCACAAGGCACCTAAGATGCCAGTCTGGTTGCACAAACAAATTGAATATGTGCATTTGTGGGTTTGTAAACGCAGCCAAAGATTCAGCAGCAAGCGTAAATTGGAATTCTGAGCACGACTGCAGGCTTTTATAATTTCAACATTCTTGTACTCTTAAATGTTCTTGGCAGACCAAACGATACCCAGACCCTCCCCCCTCGATTCGGTCATCTGTCTGGATTTCTTGGCTGAGCTGTTGGGACAGAAGATGACAAAAAGCACACCAATTTCATTCCAGTGTGAAAGGTTCACATGGCAGCATTTAAATGCGGATGTTTTAAATATTTGCTCCCGATCAGGATGCCCTTCCTCAGGGCAATTCGGCGGGGGCGGCGCCCATCCCTTAATAACGCGAGCACTCCGGCGGTCTCCACAAGCCTCCACACTTATTAGTTCCCCTGCACGTTCAGGATTAAACTAAACAAACAGCTTTGGTCAGCGGGTTCATTTAAATTTGTGGCAGCGCAGGAATGTGAGCGTAATTAAAGCGAATTCCATCCCCGCTGCATAATTGCCTGGGCCCTGTTTTTCGAAAGCAATAAGTATGAGTACATGTTAATCCCACCAAAACGCCTTTCAGACGTCTACCTCTCGAGCGTACAGAGAAGCTGTGATTTTCCATCATCGCTCACTTCCATTTATTTATCTCCTAACCCCTTTTCAACATCAGCACCGGTCTCTTGTGGCCGTTTTCTGCACTCCCTTTAAAAAACCAGGGGGTGATACAGTATTTTGCATGGGAAAAAAAACTGAATCCTGTTGCAAAGCAAATCATGCTTGATGCAACTCAACCGACTGCAAACTAATGTGCAGGGAGTGTGGAGCGACCCCTCTGTCATGAAGCTACAACTTGTGTGGAGTGACCGTCTATCATGAAGAGACCATTGATATGGCGTGGGGGGGGGGGGGGGGGGGGGGGGGCGGGGGGGGGGGGGGGGGGGGGGGGGGGGGGGGGGGGGGGGGCGGGGGGG
>JABJVR010048959.1:0-23091 GCA_025773905.1 Chitala chitala | reverse complement strand
CCCCCCCCGCCCCCCCCCCCCCCCCCCCCCCCCCCCCCCCCGCCCCCCCCCCCAAACCACACGAGCTCTGTGAGAGCAGCCTTACGTGAATCCGAGCTGCCGGCACACCACCTCTGCGTCCCTGTCGTTCCACCCGTCATCACAGACAGTGCCCCACTGGCCTCCGATGTGGATCTCCACCCGGCCCTCCTTCTCGTTCTCCCCACCCACCAGCCGGATGGGCACACCTGCGAGGCAGCAAAGAGACGCAGTGCAAAAAATGTGCCTTGAGCTCGCTGACATTGGAGACCCCCAGGATGGTGTGGATGAAACACCTGCCACATCTCCTACACCCTCCTGCCTGACGGCTGAGACTGCAGCCACATTCTCAGTGTGAGACTGGCAAGCTTGTTCTTCATAAATCGCGCTGTGTACGGAATGCTTTCACTAATGATGTCAGTGTGGCTCTTTAAATAGTGCCTAATATACATGTCAAAACAGTTTTGAGAATGAAAGAGATTTATAAGGTTTAAGTGGATTTGCTAAGCCTCTGTGAGCGTCGCATGCGAGCAACTCAAATATTAAAACAACGTAATCCAGGTAATGCATGCTCTGAGAATCTCTACATGTTGAACTTACTCGACTGTTAAGGGAAACGCATGTCTTACCATGGGGATTTGAGATGACATTTAATGAGAATGTCAGTAGGACAGCAAAAGCACAACTTGGGAGAGCAGGGGTTCGGTCGACCCCATGAGAGGACACGTTAATGCATTAACCATGGCTATCTCAGCACTAGCGGGGCCTCTTGAATTACAGTGGCTGGTATCACTGAATGCTAGCGCACCTTCTCCAAGGTCTTGCACAGAGGGGCAGCTCTTTCATGTACATTTTTATTATACATATTAGCTTCCCAGTGAGGGCATTAAATCATTCCGCAAGATTATCATTCAAAGGACAAGTCAAATCTTACGTGACAGGACAGATCACACAGTGAAAAAGCAAAAACATTTACTTTAACAGGGCTATGGTATATGTCCAAAAAGTAACTAATAACATTCAAGGAAAAGTTCAACTTATTCATACAGGTCTGCTGGCTGATAGAGATGCACTTTTAACAGCAGTACCTGCTATTAAGAAAAACCCATCGCAAATTTACATTAAACCGCCAGCAGACCCAAATGGTAATTATATACTTCACAGGCCTAAAAACTGGTGTCTTGGTTTTCATTTAAAAAAATAAATACACAGAGTGGGCAGCGTTAGGTTTAAACTGGCGGCAGTCCCTGAATGGATCTGTAGTCAATATAAGGTCTGCACCGCGGTTCCGCTGCTCAGGCAGTGATGACATCATGTTACAGCGCCCAAGGTCATGGAGCAAACCCAGACTGCCACAAGAGAGGGCTTCACTTTACTAATGATTTCCTATTACGGTAAGAGTGTAAATGGTGAAATCATTGCTTATGTGTCGGTTTATTTGCTTGGGACTGGTTTATGTATTAGACCCTAACTGTGCAGCGAGATGGATGTCCGCAGGTCCTCTCCCCCACCCCCCTACGAGTGCACCTAAGGGATGCAGGTCAAACAGACAAAATCAACGCATTTTATAGCTTATTATTAAGGAGAATAACCAAAATACGCAGAGGTGTAACTGTAGCTAGTGTGCCATATGACACCCTGAATATGGCATTTTGTTTTCTCTTCTGGAATGTTGCATGTTGCTCAGTTTTAATTATAAAGTTTTAAAATCTACAAGGCTTGTTTTTAGCATTTCCATGCAGTTTTAAAGGCTTGCCCAGGACCCTGTCCAGGATAATTGGTGGGCAGATAGATGAATGAATGAATGAATCAATTAATTAATCAATCAATGAACAAAAAACCTTATAATCAAAATATTTTCTGGAACAAAGAAACCATTAACATGTTACATTGGTATGGCTGTGGTCTAAAATCACAATTGAAACACAACAAAATCACATGATACTTATCACAACAATAACGACTGTCCAGAGAATATTGCGATGGCATGAGAATGCATGCAGCAGATGACATAGATGACGCATCTTGCACATTACTTCACTGTGCCTTGGAAATTGAGTAGTGTTGCTACAGCAACAAAATGCCTTCAACTTTACTGAGCAATGTCTGCATGCTCTCAAGACACATGGAACACACATGTCTGTAGGCGTTGCTGTTACCCATTCCATATTGAAAAAAAAAATAGACAATCATGAGCACGGGAATGATTCTGACAGAAAATATTTCTGAAGCAGGTCATAGACATATGGAAGAACAATTGATTTATTATACCGGTATCTACACATGGAAGTCTTCAAAAATGTTTAGCTTACTGAAACTCTATTCATTCTGTGAACTGACAACAATAAAAAAGGAAAAAAAATCATTGAAGCATTATACAATTTATATGCATTTCTAAATTATTTTGCTTTACAAATGTTTTCTCTTTTAACTTTTAAAAATGCTAATTACAAATTTTCCTTGAGAGATGCGAAGCAAATAATTATTACTAGTATGTAAATATGTAAGAATCTGTAAGAAGCATCATTAAATTTATTGCCGTTATTTAGTCTGGTTTCCCAGACAGTTCTTCAATACAAAAAAATTACATCCTTTGGCAAACAATTTCATATATTATCCCCAGACAAGATCTTAATGCGTCTGACGTCAGACAATTTTTTCACCTTTTGTCTGGATTATTGTCGAGGCAATATTTCTAG
This sequence comes from Chitala chitala, assembly GCA_025773905.1. Classification (NCBI taxonomy): domain Eukaryota; kingdom Metazoa; phylum Chordata; class Actinopteri; order Osteoglossiformes; family Notopteridae; genus Chitala; species Chitala chitala. Next base: position 20,374 of record JABJVR010048959.1, on the reverse strand, counting down.
AAAAACCAAAAAAATTAAATAAAATGTTTTCTTATTTACACACTCACAGTCATGTATTGGGGCAAGAATATTTTCCTGCTGCTATTCTGATTACAGATCGTGAGCCGGTCTTGCTTTCTGCTATTCTGTATCACTTGGTTTTCATTTCACTTACACCTGGAGCACAATGAAGCCTGCTGTGGTTTCTTTGGGGCTTATGATTAATATCCCAGTAGACACGTTCTTCACTAAACTAGATGAAAGCTTCCCACATTCTGCATCTCAGAATACCGTGTTTACTGCTAGAATCATAGGACAGATGGGGAGGTTAGCTTGACAACATAGGTGGTTACAACTGTGAACTGCCAAACCTAACGTTTTCACACAGAGCATGCAAACCTGCTCTGAAATCAGCCTACACCATCTCGGTTCCCATAACTAGCATGCAATTCCACTGAATTGTGTATTTTCTCGTTACCTCTTGCAAGTACCATGTGAAAAGACCAACAAATGCTTTAAAAATTATAATGCTATAACATGAAAAATAAATGCATGTTATTTAATTTTCAAATCTTAGTCCAATTAAGCAGGAATTTGTTTTAAATTGCATCATAAGCAGACACTTATTTTAGACTGCATTGACTTGTTTGTTTTTGTGAGGGGTTTAAAAAAAACACCTGTCAAAATCGAACTGCATGATCCATCCCTGGTATTGACTTCTGTGCCATTAATGTCAAAAGAGAATAAATGAGCTATTGAGGAAGCATTTTAGCTGCTTGTCTTGTTATAAAATTGAGTTTCGGCTCTGAATTCAGCAGCGTCATCTATACTGAATTTATGAAGAATAATGAATATTGGATGTCAGTGTATTTTTGCAGGATGGCACTCAAAGCACTCAACTTATGTGAACATAATTCAAGGGAACTTACTGTAATTCAAGTGCTGTATTTGGTGCTTTGAAGACAAGCTGTTTTGACAGCAGAGTCAAAATTGATAAAATTTACAAAATAATTGCCTCTCAATTATGTGAAGAAACCCCAAGGAATAACAGCCAGACTGTGAAAAAACCCCCCAACACAGCTGCACTTTAAGAACAAATTACCTCACTGAAGTGAACAGTAATGACCTCACTTGCGTGTTTAGCTGAATGGGGCTGGCCTGCTATTTTTAGCAAGGTAGGCCTCTGACTCTGAGCCTCGACATCTAACGGGATATATGTTTTCTACTTTTCTCATATGGAAAACACTGTCCGTGACAGTGATCCCTGGTAAACTACCTTATTGTTTTCACATTCAAGTGTCTGTAAAAATACTGATGAGAGCAATATGGCTTGGAAATTATCTTGGACAAGATGGCCAAATACCGTTTTGATTCAGTCCACATCTTATTTTATTAGCTCTCGTTCGGTTTAAGAAGGCTTCGAATATCTGCTCATAATAACGCCACCATAAGTTTAAAATCTCCCATCATCACTAAAATATTGTTTCAAGATGTTTTTTTTGCTTCTATAATGAAATAAATTTAATTTCCTTATTGTCCATGTTTCCGATTACACGGCATACCTCTTTTCCGGCTTCAAGACCGCCAGTAATTTGTTGTGTGTGATGCAGGCCCAAGTGCCCTCATTCCCACCCTAACCTGGCCAATGAGCACAGACTGGAAAAAGCTCAATGACAACAAAACATACAGGCTTTCAGGCATGTATGCTTTTCAAGAAACCACAGTTAGGGAATTCAGTAGAGCAAGGTTATAATTAGCATCACGTTTGTGCTCTGCTTTCCCTGTAATTATCATACCACAACAAAATTACTTCCAGAAGCAGTCTGACTTGGCAGGGGCAGACAGAAAGGGGGTTGTGGTACATGGGAATTTTTTAAATGTTACAGGTGAGGAGGGGGTACTTACTGGGCGGGATGGTGTAGCCGACACGTTCAGGACTGCACGCGATGGCAACGTCCTCTCGGTGGCTGCAGTCATGCTTGCCCCACTCGCGCCGGTTGCAGAGCAACAGCGCCGGCTCCTTGCCCGTGCAGCTGACGTCGTCCAGCAGGATGGGCCCCGTGCCCTCCCCAAATTGTTGCCCCACGGTGCCCTCGCTGTTCCTGCCGATGGCAAAGTCACATATGGCCATTTACAAAGATATCTTACCTTCCTCAGCTCACTTTTGTACTCATACATTGTCCAATGAAAATACCTTGAAACGTGGCCTCGATAACACAGCATCAGTTACAAGGAGGAATATAATGAAATAATGTTACAGTCTATGAAATACGCTGTAACACCAGAGCATCTAAATTAAAAATGACATTTGAATATGAATATGTTATGGGGTGTGGGGTCTTGGCGTTAAGTGTTGAAGATCTTGAATCAGCACTGTTGACACCAGCCTGATTCTGGGGCGGCTGCGTTCATCACCTGAACCCCAGCTGCCTGCAGGCCACCTGCGTGTTGGACTCGGTCCAGCCATCATCGCACACGCTCCCCCACCGGCCCTTGTAGTGGACCTCAAGGCGCCCGAGGTGGGGTGCTGACCCGTTCACCAGGCGCAGCGCGCCGTCTGTGGGCATGACAGCGGCAGGAGCCAGATTGGGTTATGGCAGCTCCTTCCTGCCCCCTCCGCCACCACTGAACATTCATCTGCTTTATGTGACACGCGGGAAGCAGTCTACACAGCAGGCGAACTGATGCATAAAACTGATAAGACTCGAAGAGCAGCAGTACAGTATTTCCTTAATATGACAAATTAGAAAAACACAGAACACAGACACGCGGAGAGATGAACAGGATATCAATAAATGTGAATTTAATTACTCCACCCACAGTAATGTGGTTACTTTAATATTCAATCACACAAAAATATACAGCATTTTTTTCTTGATTCTCCTGAAAACATGCTACATCAGCTGTTCTAATTAAAGATGAAAGACTGCATTGTCTGAGCACAGAAAGCTGATGGTCCTTATTAGGAAGGAAATACATCTCCATGGTACAAGCCTGGCCAGCACCATATGGATATCCTGGATTACACTAGCATTACAATCTCCCGGTCAACCTCACTGTTGTGGGCTTCAAAGGTCTACAAAATACAACTATTTGGCTACCACACTATCTTAGGGGCTCAGCTGGAGATCTGTACAGGGTTTACTCCCAGCCTTAGTCCTTTCTAAAGCAGTGAGGCTTTTTACCCACAGCTCTCAGAGATGCTGCATTGGCCAGAAATCAATCATTTATCAACAAGTCATTTGTGATGGTGTTGCAGGCAAAATTTCTACTACAGAAACACCAGTGTGATATGCATAATATACTGTACATATATGTATATAAGGACTATTATATACAGTATAATATTATACATACATAGCTTTGAAATCTGCAGTAGAGAACTGAACAATAATGTGTGCTTAAGGGGGCTTGTCCTGTACCTGTGAGTGGAGTGCAGGACACCCCTGCATCCTCACGATGCTCACAGTTGTGCTCCCCCCATGGCTTCTTGGGACACTGCTCGATGGAGAGCTCATTGCCAGAGCACTGTACCTCATCCAGGAGCACCTTCCCGGACCCCTCCCCGAAGTAGGCCTGGCCCCAGGCTCTAGCTGTCCCGCTGCAGACAGGAGCGCACGTGGTCATTTGCCCACCCTGCATCCCGCATCACTCGTTAGCGTGCACTCCGAGCGCCGCAGGACAAAGACACAGTTCAGAGGCCCTTGATCAAAGCCCATAATTATTACTGCAGATAAGACTTTAAAGCATATCCACAATTGTTTTAGTAATTAGCTTGCTGCCACGGGATACTGATAATATATTCATTTAACTTTGGTTTTGGGAAAAAAAAAAACTGTTGCAGAGACTTTTTAGTGCTTCTGAAAATAAAGATTTTACCCACAAGGCTGAAACACTCTTTGCTGGTGATTTTATACGGAGCTTAACATTTGCATTCACATAATGTTAAAGAAATTAGGTACAATTTCAGTCTGTATGTAAATTGTTACCGGTTTATGAAGTAGTTACATTAAAGAAAATGATTCATCCACAAGAAAATGGTTATTACAGATAGCTGTAATGTAAGCATAAATTTCAAGCACTGTAGCTGTGCTTATTTGCCTTCAGTGTTGAAAACTATGCTACATAACTTTACAGTAACCTAGAGAAAACAATGAGGTTGATTCACTATCTGACCACATGTGTGCACATTCTCCTTTGTTGCATTTTCCATGAAACCCTTACTTGTGTCAGAAACAATCCGACTGAGCATAGCTCACATTCTTACGCAGATGCCAAACTGGACTTTTGTGAAATCTCTTGCTGCCTTATCATTCTTTCTTCCCACACCCCACACTGACAATTTAATTCTGTCTGATTACATTGTTCCTACACTTTTCCGGACTAGACCATCTTAAAATTCAAACAGGCACGTGTGAGGACAGCTATACCATCGTAAAAGTAGCACGTGTGAAACCTTACCCAAGGCCCAGCTGCCTGCACACGACCTCCGCGTCAGCGTCGTCCCACTGGTCATCACACACAGTGCCCCACTGTCCGGAGTGATACACCTCCACTCTACCCTCGTAGCTGGTACGGCCGCCAGTGAGGCGCACTGGAACAAACACAGCCGCTGGAGCAGGGAAGACAGCCACGCGCTTATCATGAGCCTCCCACAGATCTCACTGTGCTAACAGGTGTCATTAAGACCCGCTCAACCGCCATTTATTGATGAAGCAACATGCAACCAACTGTACTGTTACCTGCTGGGCTGGAAAGCACAACATACACAATTCAAGAGCCCTACTAACAGACTGAACAATAAGAGCTAACAAAAAAAAAAAAAACCTGTTGTGAAGTTAAAATACATTTGGGAATATAAAAATATTTCAAGCTAAATTTCATAAGAAATTTATTGAAATTGAAACTTCTGCCCTGTAAGAAGCAGAGAAAAAAATCCAGAAAACCTCTAATCTAACCAGCATCAACTAAAAGTATCATGTGACAGGAAGTGACAAAACAAGTAAGGGAGAGAAAAGGAACTGGAGCAAGGAAAGGTCTAACCTTCCTGTAGGGTGCAGCTGACAGCAGCAGGCTGCCTCTCAGTGCACTCCCCTCCATTCCACACCAGTTTAGGACACTGAAGCAGCTCATCTTCGTGTCCCTGGCAGCGCACCGAGTGCCAGAGCACTGAGGCAGAGTTCAGCCTGGACAAAGGACTGTGCCTGGCACGACCCTTGAACCTGATTGGTAAAAACATGACAGGTCATAATGATGTGACAAAAACATGGACCATTCCAGCTGGGTTTTCCAGACTGTTTCAAGCTGAAATATCACAGAGTCTAGTTCCCTTTCCTCTTCAAAAACAACTTCAATTTAACAAAATGTACACTCCATTTGACTGAACTGCTAATCACATATTTCAAAATAAAATTTAAAATATCTTAAAAACTGACTTTGAGGAATGCCTAGATTAATTTACATTCCAATTTACAACAAAATATAATTTTTATTTGCTGCCACACCATGACATTGACAAAATAAAATTTTAAAAGCCTGCACACTGTTTTGCCAAATTCATGGTCAACAGAAGTCACACATATCACTAGTCTCACTACAAATCACAACAACACAAATCATATCTGACTGCTCTCTTATTAAATAATGGCTAATCATGAACTCTGACTGGTTGCGAAATGGAAGAAAGCTTCTTGTCAAGACTGGTTAGTGAGTAGAGACCCAAAACCTCCCTCTGCAAAAACCCTGTAATGAACTCCGAAGCCGTGTCTGTCAGCAGCTGATAAATGTCTTTGTCTTTATGTCAGAGGTATGTTAAGAGAAGCTCTCCTCTAGAGATAAGCTCCACCATTCAGAGATCGCCTATTTCAGCCTCTGCTGACGCACTAACACCAGGAGACACAAAACATTACTGCTACAGCAGAGCTGACCTTGCGTGTGTCACATTGAAAAGACCGCCGATGCTCTAAGGGTGGAATACCTTTAGCATGAAATCGCTTGGAATCTGGGGTGGAGTCTACAAAGGCTTTCCTTGATGGGTGAGAAGTAAATGAGTAACATACAGCCAACACATTTTTGTTCCACTCTTAGCAAAGTAACTTCAAAGTTTAAATCACTGGATTAAAGGCCTTGTGAGAAGGCTGTTTAAAGCTCACTGTCTATTCTCTACGTCACCAGCCATAGAAACCATAGCGGACACTTGTGGCTAACTGTGATAATTTCACATACCCTCTAACTGAGCTAAATAGAAACATGCTGAAAACCTACCTCACAATATCCATAAAATCTTCCACAATGTGAATGATGAGAATTTTGTTGATATTTCCCATTCTTGCTCCTCTCAGACAACACGCTATTCACCAATTTTATAGTTACACTATAGTTTAGTTTTTCCTCCCACATAAAACATGCTGTGTTTACTTTTTGTTTCTCTCAAGACATATTGAGTGATTGAGGACAATGCCTGTGTTTACTTTCAGTTGTTATTTTAGTCTGTGCTTTTCATTCAGTAGTTCTCCAGCTATACTATCAATGACTCATTTCCTGAACTACCATTTAAATATAAAAAGATTAATGCAGTGGAATGGGAAGTCTGTTCAAGATATTGAGTTAGCAGTCTTAAGTCTTTGGTGGTCTGTGGTGTTGTACCCTTGAGAAACACACTCAGTATAATTTTCTTCATTAAAATATGGCACTGTGAAAATGGCCAGGTGGGTCACTTTGAAAAATATCATGTGCTGAAATACTAGGTAACAAGTTCCACTCAGACTGGAGTGCAATATATTTAAGAAGCTTATACTCCCTCTGTAATTTAGGTCTAAAACACAGTATCCCTCATTCAGATGGGGTTGTGAGACGTGGAGAGCAGTGTTGATCCAGATTAGCAAAAGCAGCATAGTTTCTGCATACGTAATCCCTTACCCGCGTCCCAGCTGCCGACACACCACGGTTGCATCCTCATCTCCCCAGCCATCCGCGCATATGGTGCCCCAAACACCGTTTACGTACACCTCCACGGTTCCCTCCAGCCTAGTCCTGCCGCCCTGTAGGCGCACTGAGCCTGCACATACAGATCACATGAGAAGGGCACACGCGTGTCCACTTTCTGAAGGGCACACGCGTGTGTCCGCTTTCTGTGTATCCAAACACAGACACTTAAACTCTCTCACATGTCATGCTGTACTCAAGGAAAGACACAAAAATACATTAATGCAATGTGAGATTATAGTTACCTGTTATTACACTTAAAAAAAAAAAATTACATGATTTTATCAAGTGCAATTGTAGGATATTGCTAATATCAAACATCAAGAATTACCAAATCCAGTATTGCCAACCAAACTTTAAATTCAGTTCCAATCAAACAGTTATTTTTTTAAATAATTGTTTTAATAACTGAAGCAATGAATGCCCTGTGACAGGTTGGCACCCCACCCTGGGTGTCCCCTGCCCTGTGACAGGTTGGCACCCCACCCTGGGTGTCCCCTGCCCTGTGCTTCCTGGGACAGACTCCAGGCTTCCCACAACCCTGAACTGGATAAGGCAAAAAAATGAATGGATGGATGGATGGATGGATGGATGAAGCAAAAATCCAAACGCATTAAGCCGATCAGTATAAGTGTCTTGGGTATACCAAACGTTTTGTGACCATGCACAACATTTTCATTTATGACATGCTTCAACATAACAACAAAAGGAGAAGATGTAATTACAGCTTTGAGTTATTCTAATTATGTACATGAAAACAGTGAAGGAGCAACGACGGGCTCACATTTGATTAAATAAGATGCCCTGATGTAGGCTGCATGATGGGATTAATGAATATTACATGTATAACAAATTACTTTATTTCACAAAAATTCATGAGGATGTAAAGATATATGAGGGATATATGTGTGTGTATACACACACACACACTTCTATATTTTAGCGCAATAAGTTGTTTTCTTGTTTGCAATGTCTGATACAAAACTACATTTGGCATACTCCAACTCATAACAGTACTCGTTAGGGTCTAAATATTGTAACATGCGCGTCGCGTATCTAGAAATAGGACACTAATATATTTGGAAGGATTTAGAAACTCGCAGGGATCCTTCCTTCCGTTTTAATCGTAATTATTACTTTCGTCTGTTCACTTGCTTTTGCCATCTAGTAAACAGCCTGCTGCTCAATTTTCCTTCTGAATCCGAATTATCTCCATAACGGATGATGTTTCAGAGGTTAATCTTTCATGACGAATTGGTATAAATTAGAAGGAGGCCTCCCGAGAACACTGCTGGTGTTCCTCTAGGCGTCAGACAACGTGGACAAAAAAGGTTCTGCGCGGTGAGTGCGGTTCCGTGTGGTTGGCACGCTGGCCCGGCCGGATAGCGCCCAGGTCCGGCACTGGGACATAAATCATGCGAAGCTTTGATATGCGTTTGCCAAGATGGTGCTTGACCGGGCTTGTCGGAGCCTCCTCACTCATGAAACCGCATTCCATCCCAGGCAAAAATAAGGTACTTAAAGGACAGCAAGCTGTTGCAGACACTATTATCCCAGTTAAGTGTAAAAGCAGGTCCACATATAACAATAAATTCTTACATGACATTGAGTAAATCACTTTTATTACCATTACATACTCTATTATGACTAGCTCATGTACTGCATTAAAACACTCAGGTATAATAAACATTAATTCTATTTCAACACTAGCTTTTGTATAAGATTACGTTCAGTCTGAAGAAGCCTTTCGGTAACACTGAAACGTTTCTGCGTAAACGAGAAATAAATCCAGGTGACATGACTAAACTTCCAGATAACCTCATCTGGACAATTTAGACTCTTCATAGACAATGCCATTATATTACACTGCAGTCAACTGCAACAATTAAACACTGTATTTTTAATTGTGCAAAGGTATTATTGTTATCTTTGAATTACATGTGTGAATTAAATAGTGCAGCGTTTTGAGTAACAAAATTTAACTGAAAAACTGCACGTTAGAATATCAGATGACAATTTAATGAACTGACTTCACAACACTTTATCTTAAACCGACCATCCATACTGTGTAGGACATATGTTGTAACCCTACCTTGTTTGCAGTCACAGTATCCCCAGTCTGTCCTTCCTTTACTGTTTCGGAAGAAACACCAAGGTCTGATCCTGCCATCAGGGTTTCGACAGAAGTTGTGATCGCCCAGTCCTTTCCCCGGATACCTGTCCTTGACACCGGTAATTTCGGTCCAGTTCATGCACTTTACACCAGACTCAGTGACATCTATCGATCCTTGGTAGTAACCTGCCTTTCCCTTGCTTTGAATGCAGTCCGTGAATGGTAAAATGAATGAAGACACTTCGCTGCCGAAACAGCATTTTTCGGTGAAAATCACAATCGCGATACAAAAGAGAGCAAAAAAACTTGATCTCATTGTGTCTTCAACCTGTCAATATCATCCAGATTAAATCGTTCAGATTCATAAACAATCCTTCTGCTTTATCGAGTGACATTAACCAATCTCGACAGGATACAAAATTCTATGAAAGTGCAGAGAAGTATATCAATATATCCCAGTTCGGGACAGCCCGAAAACCTGCGTTACTTGCATCTCAATTAAGTCCCATGGGACCGATTTTTTCTTCATCTGGAGCGCGACATTTTGCTCAAAATTTTAAAACCAAAAATATTATAAAAAATTAGTATAACTAAAATTGTTACTGTTTAACAACTTAGTGTGTTGCACTGGTATACGGTTTACAAGATAACAGCGTTATCAGGACAGTTTGTAGTTTTGCAGTCTGACAAGTTTGACTTTAAAACCTTTGAGCTTGTTGTCCAGTTTACGTACATTAATGTTAATTAACAAGTTTAGCTTCTAAACCAGATTTTGTTGTCTTCCACTAAGAAACTGAAGAAGTGAGTAATGATTTATCTATTTAGTTTCTTATGTTCTTTTAATAACAGATCATGGTAAATTTTAAATCGTCGTCATTAGTGCTATGGATTTTCCTTATTTAACACAAAACACAAAATAAACACGAGAACAAGTCGCTACATGAAAACCAAGAAACAAACGGTACCGGTGTTTCCTTCGCTTGTAACTGCTTGATTGCATTATCCCATTACTCATTTCCAGTCTAATAAAACACCGTCTGGCGCCCCTAGAGTAAACTTTAAAATTATGCTCCTGTCTGTTGGCAAACTTCGTATTTTCGCAGTGGCATGGTCAGTAAATGATCGCCCAGTTTTCATGTTTCGAGTTGTGTTATTGGTTGTAATAGTGGATGCTCTGCATTTCTAAATCGTACCAGTTTCAAGCATGACATATAGAAAGGCTAAGGGGACTGAATGAGAAACTGGGATTTACAGAATTTTCAAATGCACTATAATTCCGTTGCCTTGATGAATAAAGATGTACGCACCTAAACTAAAATACCGATGTCAGATGAACTACTGACATTAAATTTGAGATCTGGGTGGTCAGCTGCAGTTTGGACATGTATATTTCTACCACCATTGCACACTATTTTTATAATCATTGCATAGTTGCATACCGTTAAACTCATTTGCATTTGAGCGTCAGAATCGAAGTGTTGGTTAACAACAAGTTTATAAAAGTAGAACTACAACTTTTGAGTTTTCAAGCTTTCTGTGTTCACTTTGATTCGTTAGTGCACAGTATCACAGTTACACAGTGCACCAATTCCTTCGCACGTCACGTTGTATTTTTCAGATGGAACTCATGGTTCAACCCGCACGATCGAACTCCCGGCAACTGGAAGTGACGTCATCCACACGCGCCCTATGTGCTGTGCATGAGAAAGGGAACACTGACAAAATTGATAAAGTTAAAATGAATAGCCGTCTACAAGAAATCAGAGAGAGGCAGAAATTGAGACGACAGCTTTTAGCTCAACAGGTAATTCGTTTCAGTAGTGTACCCTAACGGACGTCTTAAAGTTGTACAGTTATTTAACTGACTCACTGGTTGCAAGAACTGAATACATAGATACATGTTATCGGTGCTGGTCTATACTACAACCTTTGCGTCTTAGTAGGTAGCCTTACGCTTCCAGCTTGTGTGAATACCGCTGTTTTATTTAATGATTTTGTAGGAATATGTGCGTTTTAGATTATGGCATAGATGATGAAATACGTAGCTTGGGAATGATTACTTCGCGCCTTGGAAAACTTGTGTTGTGAACTGGCGATTTGCAGTAATGAATTCAAGTTACACTTAAAATGACACTCATTGTTTCAATGTACTCTCGTACTTTACGTTGTAAAATGTATTTGGAATAGTGGGCGGCATTCGCTTCTGATGGTGCCGCTTTGTTTTCACGCACGTTACAGTTGGGCGCTGAAAATGCAGACAGTATCGGGGCTGTACTCAACAGCAAGGACGAACAGAAAGAAATCAAGGAAACCAGAGAAACTTGCCGGTTAGTGTTTCAAGCAGTTCTTTTCCTTCTGACGTTGCGAAGTTATGATATGTGTTAGAGGAATTATTTATATATATATATATATATATATATATATATATAATCTCATTTTACAGGGCATGATATGGGTGAATTCAGGCGTTTTTAAGTGATTATCAAATATACATTTGCATTACATAGTTTTATATTTGCATATTCTTGAATACTCATTCTTTGCATACTTTGATACTCTAGAATTTCTCCTGAAAAACTGAAAAACCCATTTTCTGTCATCAAGCCATATTACATAATACTGGTACAAAACAGATTTCTGTCTGCTGGGATAGTACACAAGATCGTTTTTCATATGCTTACTTTCCATTTTAGGTAGTTTTATAATAATGAAATCAGGTTTTGTTGAAATATAGAAAGTTTCAAAGTCCACGGATGAATATTGATTATTAGACATGTTTGCATGTGGTATAATTAGTATAATTAGGGACTGTGTGATAAACTTGACCCCCCCCCCTCCCAGAGCTTCCTTTGATCCGTTTGCTGGAAGTGCTAAACGCAAGTGCCAAGTAGAGGGAGAGGATGCTGAGGAAGATGTAGAGGAGCAGAAGGTGGGGTTCTCAAGCATTCACTTTTATCCATACATACCAGTACTCCAAATTAAAGATGTCAGTATTTTACAGTATTTACAGACAAGTAAATGATGCCAGTAACATTCACACATGGACAACCTGTATGTTCCTTGAACATACATGTATTCAGGATTATAAATATATAAAACATTGTTGTTTTTATTTTGTTTGTGGGAGTCAGTTACAGTTTTAGACTACAGAAATTTCAACATTCACTGACTAAGAATGCATGAGGGATTATATAAATTTAGCATGTTAGCATGTTCTAGCTGATCAGATATTATGAAACATTTGAAATGTAGGCAACCACATCTGGCTTTTAGGTAAATACAATACAAACTATCTGTTACCTGTTTTAAGCAGAAGTGGGGGGGGAAAAGTTCATTTTGAGCCTTGGGTCTTAATTGTTTTTTTTTTTTTTTTTGTCTGTGAAGAATGCAGTGTCTGCTGATTTGTATAGTTATTTTTATGTTTTAGGATGAAATAGAGCAACAACAGGCTGACGAAAATGTGCCCTATGAAGAGGTTTACAAAGACTCCAGTACATTCTTAAAGGTGAGCCCTACAGCCAGTGTAGGTTAACGCACTAACAACATGCTGTGGAAGGTATAGTTAAAGAGTAAATGCTAATCATGTACAAATGTTTGTACCAGGGAACCCAGAGCTTGAATCCTCACAATGACTACTGCCAGCATTTTGTGGATACTGGTCACAGGCCACAGAACTTTATCCGGGACGTGGGTATGTATTATATGTTTTGTCTGCCACAGATTTTCTTCATTGAAGAATAGAGCTTTTAAACTGTTACATTGTGCTGGGTATGTATTAATTTCGTCTGGCATATTAAGTATGTTACGAAACACAAAGTCTTTGTTCAGCATCTATACTTGTAAATACATTTAAGTGGCTATGTACTTTCTACAACAGTCAGCCTGTTAATGGCTCTGTTATTCACTTTCTAACTTGTGAGTTTTTGTACATCTATTTGCCTTTATTTGCAGAATTCATTTACTTTTCTTCTGTGCATTACGTCATTATAGTTAATTGGTGCATAGTTATTATTGTTATTGTTGTTATTATTATTTCTTTCAGAATTAACTAATTATCATTGTTGATCCAATACACTTACAGCCAGTCTAATGTTTTGTCCCCCATTTTTTGAGGCAGGTCTTGCTGATCGATTTGAGGAATACCCGAAACTCAGGGAGTTAATAAGGCTAAAAGATGAATTAATTGCCACAACAAACACTCCTCCAATGTAAGCCTGAAATCTGTTAATGTTCACGTGGGGGTGTTCACAGCCTTTTATTTCTTGCTTTTTGTGATCCTTGCTACATATTGATGTATGTGATGTGTGGCACTCTTGTTGTTTTCTTCTTTGTAGTGGAATGCTTAGAATATTGTGTACATTTTACCCATTGTTGGTTATGTTTACTTATTTGTGCTGGTTAGCGTGTGTGATGTTGTAAACTCCTTCCTGTCAGGTATCTTCAAGCAGACCTGGAGCATTTTGACTTGCGAGAACTTAAGTGCAAGTTTGATGTGATTCTCCTTGAACCTCCACTAGAGGAGTATTATAGAGAGTCTGGAATAATTGCAAACGAGAAGTTCTGGACATGGGATGACGTGAGTTGTGGATTTTGTTTCATGCAATAGCCTTTTAGTACATCTGCTACAGCTAAAAAGCATTCTTCATTCTGCTCATTTGTTATTTTAGACTTGTGCTGCATCCAGAGATCAGTGGGGTGTGGGGGTTATAATTTCCCAAATTTACTTTTGCTGTGTGGGTTGGCAAAAGTCAGCATTTTGTTGGAAACCGCAACATAACTTTTACAGCTCTAAATTTTACCACATTCTAAACACTTGTTATAGGGCTAATTAGTCCCATCCATCATCTTTTCTCAGTATGGTAATGTACCACTGAAAAGGGACGTGGACTTAAAAGGAAGTGCAATCACTTACAACATACTGACCCTGAAGACCAGCGCTTTTTAAAGGTGTGGTGTGTGTGCTATGCATGAGCACATTGCACACAAGATTTAACTCTGTGTGTGTGTGTTTTTCCCATATTGTAAAGTTGCCTTCTAATAGCAGTCTTTCTGTTGTACCTTTGGCTGCAGCCTGAGGTACTGGCTCTGCTGGTATTTGATTTTATCTGCCTTGGCCATAAACACCAGCACTGGCTGCCAGTAGTGACCCGGCACTGAACACGTCCAAGGCGATGTAGATGGGAGTTGCATTTTTATCGAGTTTCGCCAGCAGAATTCTCTCACCGCAGGCTTTGTAAATGTAACATCTCCTGTGTCCTGACAGATAATGAAGCTGGAGATCGAGGAGATTTCTGCCCTGAGGTCTTTTGTCTTTCTTTGGTGTGGATCCGGCGAGGGACTGGACCTTGGGCGGATGGTACAGTCTGTATTTTGTCCCTCTGCAGTCTACTTCTCTGGCTTCCAGCAGAGCCTGTCACTCTTACACTGTCAGCTGTCTTATTATAGAAGCTATGGATATGAGTCCATGCACTCATTAGCTGTTTGTTTGCTTTAATTTCTCAATGACTTTGTACTTGACAGCTGTATTACTAGACATATTAATTTTGAAGACCCTGTATCGTGTTTGAATTTTGACGATCCTTCGGTATGTATCTAATGAAAAGCTCTGCTTTGCTCCTCCCATTTGAAAGCCCTCCTCTTATCCCAAGGTTGAAGGAAAGATTAAAGGTCCTATGCTGGAGCTTTTGAATTAGGGTCTTGCATGGGATCAGCTGGATCACCATGTCACATGCACGCCATTCCCTCCCTGCCAAGAAGCAGCCTGTCCATGTTTCCATTTTTAATGAGCTTCAGAATGTTTATAAAAATTAACTCATTCTCCAATATTAGCATGGGCAGCAGCCCCACTCACACTGTTGGTGTGCCAGTACCTCAGCAGTAAGCCCCACTTTATCTTGTAATGTGTGTAAATGAACCCCAGCTGCCTTAATATTTTTATGTGGCATCTGCATAGATGATGGACCATGTAATGTTGAGGTTTAATGTCATGAGAGGGTCAAGCACAGAACTTTTCAGTTAATAAAGATGATGTGACAGTTCCCAGATGCTTACATGTAAAGCTTTTTTGTTAAATAACTGTACCCCCCCCCCCCCCCCATCTCCCAGTGCCTGCGAAAGTGGGGCTTCCGAAGATGCGAAGACATCTGTTGGATCAAGACCAACAAGAACAATCCAGGAAAAACAAAAACGCTGGACCCCAAAGCTGTCTTCCAAAGAACAAAGGTGGGCAGTCTGCAGGCCCAGCTCCACGGGCGCTTGTCTGTCCAAACCAAAGCTCTCCTTAATGCGTCTCCCGGCTCCCCGAGCTGTGAAAGCGAGGAGGGGTGTGGGGGGGGGGGGGCACAGATGCGTTTGAAAAGCGGGGATCGAGGTTCACGCTACATGCTGCTCCTCCTTGACCGCTTTTCTGTGCATGTTCAGATGCACGCCTGGTTCTCTGGCTGCACTGGCTGTTTTGTGAAGGTCTTTCACGCCTCTGTGAATGCTCTTTTTTTTTTTTTTTTGAACACCACTGGCATTGATATGCAAATGAGAAGGATTGTTTGGCCTGTGCAGAGAACCAATGGCAACGGGACTGAGAAGCCTTTCACTGCTTCTCTATTCTGTGGGTATTTTGTCATTGATGGGAGTCAAATTACCTGACTAATTTCCTACTCAAAAAAGAAAGGCAAAAATACGAATATTGTGTACTTTACTAAGTATAGAGCCCAAAGTGTTTCTTGGTGTATTGTGATTTTAAAGGGTGCACAATATCGCCGAACGCAGCCTCTGCATGCAGGGGTTTGACACAGTTGGGGGGAGTGGGGGATTTATTATGCATGTAAGAGCAATTTCTTTTGCTTTATTAGGTTTTCTGAATAGTTTTGGAGACTGAAAGCAGATGGTCAGTGTTGCTGTTACCCAGCTAATGGTGGTCAGGGAAGCCCATTCAACAGCGTGAATATTTGGAATTATTTTTTTTCCCCAGGAGCACTGCCTTATGGGAATCAAAGGGACAGTACGGCGAAGCACTGATGGAGACTTCATCCACGCCAATGTGGACATTGACCTGATCATAACCGAAGAGCCTGAGATTGGCAATATTGAGAAGCCGGTGGAGATCTTCCACATCATCGAGCACTTCTGTCTCGGACGGAGGCGGCTCCACCTGTTTGGAAGGGACAGCACTATACGGCCAGGTGGGCATGCCTCTTCCTGACAATTTCTGGCATTTTCTATGTCCTTCCTAAAAGTTTTGTTTTGACGTCCATGTACCTTACACCGGTGGACCCATGAATGGAAGAAATGTCTCATTCTCACACATATCTAGAGTTACGGTTACACCATCTCATGGCTGGTGTTGCTCAAATGTTTCTTGCTGGCTTCTTCAGATGATTACAGAGCACCCTGTTATAGGCAGCTGCTAGGTGGTGTAGTCAGGCAAAGGTCTTCCCACCCCATATAACAACATGTGCAGGACAGACATTGGTAGCATCTGTGTAAAAAACGAGATTGTTGTTGCACCATAAATGCTTTCCTCACTGCTATAAATGTTTTTATTTGCTTTTTAAATGGATTCTGTTACTTGATTTATCTAATGTGAAAATGAAAAACCAAAATAAATCCATGCTTCGGGCGTACAAAAATGCTGATCTTTTCAACATTTTAGAACTTTCATATGAGAATGAGGCCATCTGTAAACTAAAACAACCATTGAAAAATGAAACAGAACACTTATCTTAATCGGACTGAACCAAGTTAATTGTCTTTCCATGACTACAGCAGCCTCTTATCGGCTGTGAGTCTTCCTAAGTTGTGAGTATAACACAGTCAGCCTAAAAGCTGCTTTTTGATTAGCATCTTGGAGTGCATTAATTACACGCATTTTTAATTAATTGCAACTGAGTCTGCTGATAGACCCCAAGACTTTAAATGAATGTGGAGTTCCTATGTGGTTCCTCACAGCTGCTATGGAGTCTGTGTACACGTATCTCGCTGCGGGACGGCCAGGCACGTGCGCACTAGTCACATGGCCTCTTGCATTTCCTTGCAGGCTGGCTGACTGTGGGCCCGACGTTGACCAACAGCAACTTCAATGCCGAGGCGTATGCGGCCCACTTCGGCGCGCCCAACTCCCACCTCTCTGGCTGCACGGAGGAGATCGAGAGGCTCCGGCCCAAGTCTCCTCCACCCAAGTCTAAATCGGACCGTGGTGGCGGTGCGCCCAGGGGCGGCAGGGGGGGTCCGTCGGTGGGCCGCGGGGACCGGGGCCGTGAACGTAACAGGCCCAATTTCCGTGGGGAACGGGGAGGGTTTAGGGGCCGAGGAGGACCTCAGAGAGGGTTTCCTCCCCGCTAGATGAAGGGGGGGGGAGTTTAGGGTTATACCCATTTAACAGTGTGCTGGAGTGAGGCTGGAACAGAGTGGCAGGTGTTCTATGCAGGGTCCTCAAGATGTGTAGGTTATCATCATTGCCAGTGATCATAGTCACTGTTTGTTAACATTAAGAAAGGAAAATAAAAATATCTAACTCTTCCTCCTGGAAGAGCTTTACTGATCAGGCCACTGTCTAGTGAGATGCCAATATCAGTCTACAAAAGCAGGTAACAATATGCCTCTGACTATTGCTGATTAAGTCAGAAGTCCAAAGCCCCCGGACGGCTTGACTAGTAGCCTTAAAACTGTGTGAAGCATCCAGAGGTGTCACATGACCAATCCAGGTCACTTCCACTTCTGTGGGTAGACGATCAATTACCCAATACGTGGACCTCGCATTTCTTCAGTGTTTTTACTGCCTGAAAAATGGACTGCAAGTGGAAATATGGTTGTTTTAATATATTTTTTATATGTAAATTGTAGACAAAAAGCTTTTATTTTTGTGTGTTCACTGGCCTTTGTATGAAAATGTTAACGAGGACAAATGTGAAGAATTAAAATTAAAAAGCTAAAACTTGGTTTTCTGTGATTTTTAAAAAAATCTATTTAATGCAATACTGACATCTAGTGGTAAGGAGTTGTATGTATATGGCCTAGCGTAGTGTGGTGATGCGTGATCTGTATGTTCATCATTCTTTACCTGTTTCCATAACCTTTATAGCACAACTCTTAATCTGTTTGCCAGTATGATGAGTTATGTTATTTCTTCAGACCACGCACACACATACATGCTTATAAACAGTACCACTAAACAGTTGGAGTACACTTTTATAGTTGATTTTCTGCATACGTAAGCACGTATAATGAAACTGTGTGTACTAAATCCTTTTATTTCTTGTTGTATGAACATTATAATGGCTATTAATCACACAATTGTACATGTCAGTGTGTTCACCGTAAGCATGATATGTACCTGATTAAAACGTCAATGTTACAGTAATTCGTGTCTGGATCAGTGCTGCTCTCCTGGGCTAAATAACAGTAAAACTTAGCATAATGGATCCGGAATTTCCATGGGTTGTGGAAAAGTCATCAGCGTCACATGTTTGCTGGTCCCAAAGGCTTGGAAAAACACGTTTCTGGGCATAAGTGCTTGTCGACATGGACCCCCTCCCCATAAACGACTGGCAGAGCTGAGCTTCGTCCCTGGTTTTACTGGCCCGCTGACGCATATGGCCTGGGTTCAGTGGACAGGCAGGCCCGTGTGGAGAGCCAGGTATTTAATGTGTCCTCAGTTCCCCCTGTAACAGTTTGAAGGCAGCTTCTTAAATTGTCAGTTAAAACAAGACATTTAACCTGGTCATTTACAGTCCAAAATTTCCTGACTTGTGTCCACACACCAATGTCTACTAAATTATGCTTTCTCTAGACTGAAAATGTGGTTCAGGCTTGCCAGCTGGATGATTGCTCCTCATCAAAAAGTTTCAAATTTAAAACAGGACTGATCACCACAGTTCAGTTAGTTAACTTGTTTTTTACCAGTGTGTTGAGATGTTATTTTAACACCATTCCCCGCCACAAATTTGGTTAGGTCACACGGGTGATATTTCTTCACTATTTCCACCAGATGTCGCTATCTCCTCAAGCTGCTTTTGGCTTTTCAGCGCAAAGTTTATGTACGGAAATGTTTTAACCATTGAATTAGCAAAGGTATGGAAACTTACGGAATGCTCGACACATAAATGCTGATCTCAGAACATTAATTTTAGTCTGCTGTTCAACATAAATTCTTGGATTGTAAACAACTATTGTAATTTGTAGAGTCATTTTACAGTTTGTTGAGTTTGTTCATGCAGTTTCACAGATGAGAAGAGTGTAACTGAAAAAGTGTAATTCTTTAAATGCTCTTTCCCTGATTACTACCAGGGCTTCAGTATGCCAGGGAAGACCTACTTGCAGCGGTTTGCATTTGTGAGTTTAAGTTGAGGGTTTCCCACATTCGACAACATGCTATTGATATGCCAGATGAGAAGCCTCCAGAGTAACATGAAACAATTAGGCTGCCCTTTGATCCAATATCTTTGTCCAAATCTTTTAAATCAATTAACCATGTTGCTACTCAGCATGTCGTAGTTGCTATGCAGAGAGCAACTTTTGTTCATCCATTTGTTTGCAGAGTAGATCAAAGATGACTCAAACTTTCATAGACAGTTGCATCCATGGGGAAGGGGGGGTGGAGGTGTGGGGGGGGGTGATGTAATGTGCTTCCTCCCATCCCCTGTGGAACAGGGCGGATGAACTGTGAGTGTTAGCTGTGCCTGAAATTCCATCATGGGTTTAGCACCATGCTAGGAGGTGTGGTCACTGCTTCTGATGCCACTATCAGATGAAGATGAATTTTAATATCAAACACCTCTTTTATGCAAGCAGCAAAGAGCAATGGAGATGCTCTGTAACATCTCAAAATAGCGCTTGAATTAACTGATATCCACTGTTGTTACATGTCGTCTCCTGCATCCCCAATGAAGGTGTAGGTCTTCAAGGCCACTGTGGAGTACTGTTACGTTTCCTGTTGAATGTCCTATGTATTTTTAACTGCCAAATCAAATGTTTTGCAAAGCCAAATACATGATGGATGCCCTTTATACATATGGTTGAAGTTGTTACAGTGGCATTAATTGTGTATTCAATGCATGTCTTTAGGCCAAGAAGCTATACTTTAAGTTTACATAAAATTCACTATAATTGTAGCTGCTTTATTTGTTACTTTGTACTTTGATGTAGACAGTCAAGATTAATTCATGCCAGACCCACATCCTGGCCTAATGTTTTTTCCCTCGAACATCCTGTCACAAGGGTCATGCAAAGCCCTTCAGAAGACATTCTGACATTTCAGCGTTTGCCCACTGCTGTGATAATCCTCTCCAAATGAGGGGGAGGGGG
>JABJVR010048958.1:8127-23091 GCA_025773905.1 Chitala chitala | reverse complement strand
AAATGAACCTCCGGCCGGGAGGTGTGAGACAACAGTGCTAACCACTATGCCACCATGCCGCCTCCATAGAAGGTTATTTCACTAATATTTTGTACTTACTAGTACAAATACACAAATAAGTTCAAAGCAGTCAGTCACTTTGAACAGCATTTCAAAGACATCGTTGTCTAAAATAATATTACGTTTGTCCTATATTTCATTGTAACTTCACACAGAAAAACACAGTAATTTCATTAATATAACAAAGTGCAACAAATACAAAGTAAAAAGGTGTCAATTTTGTTCAGTAACATTTCAGAAAAGCTGTTGTATTAGCAAATAATAATAGTAAATTACTCACAAAAATAAAACAAAACACCTTTCTCAGCACAGAGCTAACTGTTGTTCCTCTGCTTCCATTATCAAATGGTCTCGTTTCTATTTTAATACACTTTGTGCAACACAATCCAAAATCAACAGAACTAATGGGCATCATCAACAGTCAAAATACACCATTTGCATAATTTCACAGCATGTTACTGTTGCAAAATGCTGTCAGATCCATTGTGATATACGGTTTAACTTTTTAAAAATGACATTAAGAAGTCACTGTAAAATGTTATTTCAGGAAATAGAGGAATTTGCTGCACTGTTCTTACCTTTTTCTTCTAATTTAGATAATACTTGCATGGCTCAGTACTCCTCTGTCAAATCTCCTGCCAGAACCTCCAGTCCCCGCCTTACCTGCTTGTCTCCTAAAGCACTTCGAAGACACTCACGGTGCTCCTCATCCCTTCTGTCCTTAGCAGTGGGTGGTGTCGATGGGGAGCTGTCCTATTCACCTCCATCGCATCCCCACTCAAACGGAGCATCCTAGTTGTCCCCAGCCACCCAGTACGCATCATCGGTCCAGCTCACAACTCTTGCAATTGGCTGTTTTGTCAGGAGTCCACGCAAGAACAGTGTTTCATTACACACATCTTTCGTCATCAATAGTATAGTACAAGAGAAACATGTGAAAATTACATATGATCACAATTTTTATTAGAACTAACATGCATCTATGGATACGTATTCATAGAAATGCAATCATTTTGAACATTCTAAATTTGAAAAGGTACAAATAAAAAATCTGCTGTTTTGTTTAAATAGCACAACTTGTCATCAGTCCACTGTTGAAATCCAGTAAAGTACTTTCTATACCAAAACATGCTACTCATTCCTCCAATTAACCAGCACAAGTCAGTAAATTTAGAGCAATTGTCCTGTGCATTGTATTCTATACAACACATAAACCTTTGTAGTGTAAGGTGGTTTCTCTGTTTTCTACATATATTCTATAATGTGCAGTAAATAAATAAGAAGGTTTCAAGTTTAATAAAGCAGTCTTAAAGAGTGTGGTCAAGGGAAATATACATAATGATGGGATAACTCGACCAATTATTTTACATCACACATCCAACATCACGTTAGAGTCTAATGCAGTTAAATTTATTCTTACCCCTACTCGTGAACAATTACTGCTTTATTACCTCTTTGTAAAACTGCAGTATTTTAGAATGCTATATTTTAACAGCACTTTTCAATGAAGTACATTTTTTAAAAAAGATGTGCTGATAAACGTGAATGTAGAGGAAACTCTAAAGCACAATAAGAGCGTGGGAGAAATAGAAAAAATATCCAAGCTCCTTGGCTGTTCTCCTGCAGATATAGACAAGACTGTGCAGCAATGGCGTGCCATCCATCTCAGTAGGTGGAATGAAACAAAAAACACAGTGAGCTTCTGGAGTGAAATTTGGACTTTCAGGGATGGAGCTAATACCAACCCGTTCCAGGAACTTGCCATGGCTGCTGTGTCTGTGTTGTCCTTGCCACACCCAAATGCTCAAGTCGAGAGATTAATCAGCCAGATGAGTGTGGTGAAAAGCAAACTACGAAATCGAATGTGCTTGCAGACCCTTAACTCCATCCTGTATGTGCAGTATGGTGTGAAGTTGTCTGCTGAGGCTTGCTATGAGCACAAGCTGCCTGATCATGTTTTGCAGCTTTTTGGCACATCAGCTGCTTACTCGTTTAAGTGAGCTCCCTCAGCTGCCATAGGAGGCCTCGACCGAAATGAAGAAGCCCCACCGTCTGTGAGCTAGCACAGTGCACGTGTGCGCGCGCGCATGCAGGGGGTCTAAAAAACAGTGAACCTGAATTAGGTCCACACTATCGTTACTTACTACCATTTTCTGACATTGACAGTTTTTTCTATTGTCTTTGTTAATTTTTGTCAAGTTAAAACCATAGTTATGGCAAAAATGTTCATGTTTTACCAAACTTAAGAAAATTAAAAAAAAAAAAAAAAAAAAAAAAAAAAAAAAAAAAAACAGCTGTGATTGATGTCATCACACTCCTTGTCACTTACGCCACATGCTCTGCCTGTGCCCAGTGCTACAGAGGTTCTGAGGTAAATACTTTCAGGCTGTGTGTACAATCCTCAGCATTGAGGTTGATGTCTACCCCTCGGTAGCGGTTTTTGGTGTCCCACTGAATCCATCCAGGTATAACACAAAGCAGCTGGATATTCTGGCCTTCACATTTCTAATTGCGAGACCACTAACCATAAGCCAATGGCTCAAAGATACCATGTCTTTTCTCACAATGGAAAAAATTAGATGTTCCATTAGAGGTGACCTTGGAGAGTTTACAGGTAGATGGCAGCTATTTCTTGTGTATTGTAACACACTACAGTGCCTGTCCCTGGACTGACATCCCCATGTCACTGTAATACTACATTCATCCCCCCCCCCCATGTCTTTTTTATGTTTTGTACTAAAGTTGTTTTTTTTTTTCTTTCGTAAATTGTAAAACATGTTCATATTTGGCGATTATGATGTTCATCCTGTTTTGAAGTAATGTTATTGTTGACATCTGAAGTTTAAAAAAAGATTAAAAAATAACTGATTTTTCTGATTATCATGTAGGAAACAAATGGGCTCATTCATTAGTTTTGTACATGCAAACATGTATAAAAGCAGGCTGTACAGTTACTTCCTGTTCCTTGGAAAATGTAATGGGTTTTGTTGTCTGTCTTGGAGCTGGACTGATTTTACAGTTGGCACCATGATAAAGACAAAAAGGGTTATAAAAGAAATTCACCTTTTGGTGAATTCACTTAATTTCACACAAACTCCAGCCTTTAATTGAAGTAAATAAAGATCCTTCAGTAGGAAATTAACAAAACCACAATGTGGCACACCACAATTACAATTATTGGCACCCCAAGAAATGTTTGCAAACAAAACATAAAATGGAAAAAATGCATTAATTGCATCTTATTTTAAATTGATCAGAGTACTTTCAAGCAGTAATCCATGACTTCCTGTTTCCCTGAGGTATAAATACGAGGCGACAGGGGCCATAGTTGTAGAGTTGGAAACCTTGAGGATTTCTATTAATCCTCATCTGCGAGGCCTTCCTCCAAAAGTGGCAGATGAACCAATGCTCCTCTGTCATTATAGAGCAGCACGGTATTTTCAGGTTCTGTTGACTGGAGACAAAAAAAAAAAAAAAATTTGAATTTAAAGAATGAAAACTGCTTAACTGAATACGATTTGCTAAAATGAGAAAGTACTACTCACCAAAACAGAGGCAATAATGTTTCCATACAGCAGGTCAACCATCTTTAGTAGAGCTTTCACACTCCATTCAGGCCTGTATGGGAGCCTCTCCTTTTCCAGGCTAATATGAGGGGCTTTAAACCCAGACACCTTAACCTTGACTACATTGCAGGGGAAACGCTGCAGCTCTGCAGGAATCTGCCGCAGTCTGGATGGTGTAAAAGATGTTACAACTTAGATGAGTATGTTGTCAGCCATTTAAATTTGACAGACGTCTTTTGTTAAACCAAAATATTGACATTTTATATATAAAATATATAAAAAAATATATATATATATTTTATATATATATATATATAAAAAATCCAGGATACTACTACATGGCACTACTAAGAGGCTGTCCATACATTCACAGCAGAAATCACTGTCAAAGGGCCATTCAAAAGCAGTACACCATGAGACATCTTGTGATTCGGTGTTAAAGATTTTAAAGAGCTCTGGGTAATGTGAGTTACCTTCCAGTGGACAGAATGTCATCAGACCCAAAGTCCACATGTTTCACCAGGACCTGAACTGGACTGCAGCTCTCAATACTTAGTATCTTCGCCCTGTAGTACTTCCCATCACTGTACTCTGCCAAGCATGGTCCATCTACAAAGAAAAGGTATTTTCTGAAATTTTAAAAGGCCATAAGTAATTTCACTAATAATTTCTAAGGATAAGGGAATGATAAATGATGCACTGAAACAGTACCCATGACAAAATCAGATAGTGGCAGGAGAGAATCCACATCATCATTTACACGTGCCAGAACATCCTCCAGGCTCTCTTCACTGTCCTCCATGGAGCCAAGTGTATCCAACATAGGGGAAAGGAACATCTGCAAGAGAATGTCAAACACACATGCTCTTTCTGCAGATACATGATCAAAAGGTGTTGAAACCTAAAGTCACCAGAAAACAGACACTTCGAGAGCCTTTCCACTGGCACAACAAATGCCACTTGTCCACCGCACAGTACCAACTCAAATCAACTCTACTGGACTCTACTCGCTTTGGTACCAGACACTTTGACATGGTCTGCATCGGAACACACTTTAGCTGCCATGTTGTCATCTTCAATGCAACAAACACAGGAACAATCGACTGTGTGATTTTGCAAGCTGCCATATAATCAGATAATGTATGTCATGTATCCTGTGCTTTAAAGACTTTTGTACCTTTAGTTCAATCAGGCAACCAAAATGACAGTTTACTTCAAACATTTTTTGTAGAGTTCAGCCATATAACATCTAACACCTACCTTGTAGAAAATATTTTTAAATGTCTTAAGTGATTATGTGTTAGCCTTGGAGAAGCACATCCATACTTTATATTAATGCA
The DNA here is from genome assembly GCA_025773905.1 of Chitala chitala. NCBI lineage: Eukaryota > Metazoa > Chordata > Actinopteri > Osteoglossiformes > Notopteridae > Chitala > Chitala chitala. Next base: position 18,125 of record JABJVR010048958.1, on the reverse strand, counting down.
AATGTGGGTGAAAATAAATGCTGGGATGTTGCATAAGTTCACCAAAACAATGGCAGTGATTTTTCACCAAGATCACATACTGATCACCTTCATCCAAAGGGCCCGGTGAGCCTACAGAGATCTACACCCAAACCTTTCACTGTGCTGTTCACAGGTGAATAGTTCTTAGTCTCTTTTCGACATGTATAATATTAGCCTTTGTTATCATCTGGATTTTATCTTAGCTGAATATTGTCTGTATACCCAGTATTAGACGATGCCTTGGGGAAATGTTTGTGAAAATCACTATATAAAAAAAACTAATAAATTTAATGTAGACAATACTAAAACGTATATTAGGTAATGTGTTATGTCCACATTATACATTGTGATAACTGCTTATGAAATTAACTCGTTTCTCAATCTCCACCTTCTGTATAGAGTCCCATGAACTCTGTTTTCATGGAATTGTGGAGAATTTAATAGAATAGAAACCTAACGAACGTCACAGCTTAACTGTCATGCTCAGGCAAGCAGCCAGATCAGGAGCAAAAGGGAGACAAGAGCTAGATGCAGAAAAGGGTTTACTGGGGTGAAACAATAGGAATACAAAAGGACAAAGGCAACACGACTAATAACACACACTGCTAACAGGAAGATGTACACAAATCAAGGACTCGAAACAGCTGCCTACTCAAACAATACAACGTACAACAATCGACAAAGAACTATGGGCACAGGCATTGTTATATTATGGTAAACTTCATGAATGATGGTCGAGACTGTGAATCTTGAAAGTCTAAAGTTCCATACGATGGCCACTACAGACATTCTGCCTTCGTGCTTCGATATAACCTTAAGTTTCTTCTCCAGAGTAATCGCCTTCCTCTTTTTCTCACCAGCAGCAGGACACACAGATGGGCGTTTTGTAGACAGGATGGGTGATGGCAATTTGCATATACTCCACAATGTTATGAAGACTGATCAGGTGAATTTCAATTAATTGCAAAGTCCCTCTTTAAAATGAACGTAATACACCCCCCCCCCACCCCAAAAAAAAAAAAAAAATTCCACTGCATTTCAGTCCTACCACAAAAAGACCAGCTGACATCATGTCAGTGATTCTCTTGTTAACACAGGTGAGAGTGTTGACAAGGACAATGCTGGACATCACTCTGTCATGCTGTCATCTGAGTTAGAATAACAGACTGGAAGCTTTAAAAGGAGGGTGGTGCTTGAATTCATTGTTCTTCCTCTGTTAACCATGGTTACCCACATGGAAACACGTGCAATCATCACTGCTTTGGACAAAAAGGGCTTCACAGGCAAGGTGAGTAAGATTGCATCAGTAAGATCGCACAAAGTCAACCATTTATTGGATCATCAAGAACTTCAAGGAGAGAGGTTGAATTGTTGTGAAGAAGGTTTCAGGATGCCCAAGAAAGTCCAGCAAGCGCCAGGACTGTCTCCTAAAGTTGATTCAGCTGCGGGATCGGGGCACCGCCAGTGCAGAGCTTGCTCAGGAATGGCAGCAGGCAGGTGAGAGTACATCTGCACACACAGTGAGATGAAGACTTTTGGAGGAGGGCCTGGTGTCAAGAGGGGCAGCAAAGAAGTCACTTCTCTGCAGGAAAAACATCAGAGACAGACTGATATTCTGCCAAAGGTACAGGGATTTGACTGCTGAGGACTGAAATAAAGTCATTTTCTCTAATGAATCCTCTTTCCGATTGTTTGGGCCATCCAGAAAAAGGCTTGTCCGGAGAAGAAAAGGTGAGCTCTACCACCAGTCCTGTGTCATGCCAACAGTAAAGCATCCTGAGACCATTCATGTGTGGGGCTGCTTCTCAGGCAAAATTGTGAGTGAGCCCACTCCCTTGGCTAAGAATACAGCCATGAATAAAGAATGGTACCAAAACATCCTCTGAGAACAACTTCTCCAAACCATCCAAGAAGAGTTAGGTGACAAACAAAGCATTGTCCAGTATGGTGGAGCACCTTGCCATAAGGCAAAAGTGGTAACTAAGTGCCTTGGTGAACAAAACAACATTTTTGGGTCCATGGCCAGGAAACTCCCCAGACCTTAATCCCATTGAGAACTTGTGGTCAATCCTCAAGAGGCGGGTAAACAAACAAAAACACAAATTCTGACAAATTCCAAGCACTGATTATGCAAGAATAGGCTGCCATCAGTCAGGGTGTGGCCCAGAAGTTGATTGACAGCATGCCAGAGCAAATTGCAGAGGTCTTGAAAAAGAAGGGTCAACACTGCAAACACCTCTTTGCATAAACTTAATGTAAATGCCAATAAAAGCCTTTGACACTTATGAAATGCTTGATCATTAGCAAGCAATATAATTAACATGACTGCTAGCTACGCAAGTTATGCAGAATTATGTATTACCTCTATTAGCCACAATTTTTGTAATCACACTTAGCAAGTAGATAATTACTGTAATGCATTAATATGTATGTGATAATCAGACACGAAAGGTGTTATATATATTCTACATTACGGTGTTTGTTTAATCCACCTGGGCGTAACACCAGTATTTCAGAGGCAATGACATGTAAAGCAAATGTATTTAAAATCAGAATAAGCCTGGGGGGGGGGGGGGAAATGGGAATCAATCGTCCACGGTTCAGACAGGACTGAATCTTATTATGGGCTGGCCAATAATAAGAGCTCCTGACCCAAAACATACCTCATCTGGAGTGCAGATGTGCTTGATTTGGACTGGGAAGAGGTCTTCATTCTCTGGCAGGCTTGTATAGGTGTAGCCCCTCAGGTCCTGTTCCTCCTCAGTGTCTCTCATACCCTGTAGCAAACCAGCTCAAGAATAAGGAATAAAGCAGAGACAAACACAAGACCAAAAATGACTTGATATCTCATATGAACACAGTACAAATTAGACAAGTTATCTAAACTTATAATTAAAACTATCCAGTTTGCAGCAATGCAGAAAACATATATTGTAAAATGGCATGGCCTTTAAGATGAAAGAGGACAGGAAAATTACAAACTGAAATCCATTCTTCTGTAAAAAACCCACATCTAAACACAAAATAAGCAAGTGTCTATTTCGGCAGAGAAATATAAAAATGCCAAAACTGAACTCTTACAGTGATCTCCCAGTCCCAGGCATCTGGCAGAAGATCAACTGCCATCAGAACATGTTCCTAAGAGAATAATCAATTGATACGTTTCGTAACCAAAGTTTTTGTAAAACACTTTCATAGCAATTAAGTGTTCGCTTTTCAAATAAAGAAATGTGTTCTCTAGAATCAACACACGATGTAAAATCATGCAGTATAGGAGAAATGTAAGATCTGAATAGGGGTCACCATGTCTAACCTATTATCACTCCAGAACATCGCCACTGGGCAGCGTCTAATAGTGTGTAGACTTGACTCCTTTATTCCAGTACCGCAAATATGTTTCATTACATTTAAAATGCATTATGTAATGAGTCTTTTTCCCCAAAAGTTAAAGCTTTCTTTTCCATTCAACACCAAAATTATTTGCTAACCCTTCTCTAAACTCTCTCCTCGTGCATGTGGTTACCCGGTGCCCACCTGGGCACCATCTGAGCGGGATGCCTTCATAGAGCGGCTGACTCCAAATGTATCCGCTTGGACAAAGCTCCGCCAGAGGGACACCGAAGGTCAATGAGATTGGCTTCAGTACAGGAGCAAATGAGGACTGAATTATGCTATTTATATCATATTACTAGGAACAATCCAACTCTCTATAAGTACCACTACTTATAATATGTAATGTAATGTGAACATGTCCAGGAGGGGCTGGGCAGCCAGTCAAACTTGGGCCCCCAGAGGTTTTTTTTTCTCCACACTGTGGAGTTTTTGGTTCCTCTCCTCCATGGTTGTCTGGCTTCATTCATTTGTATTAATTCTTTGATATCTGTAATTTTCTGTGTAAAGCGCTTTGAGGCACGTTGTTGCGAAAGGCGCTATATAAAAATAAATTGAATTGAAAATGTTTCATGTCCCTTATTTTCCAACTGTGTAGAAGCCAATGCGTTTTTAAAAACACAAAGAAAACTACTGTAAGGCAAACCAGTAAGGAGTAAAATCCATAAACAAGACTCATTTAACAGCGGTGATCTGCATTCAGTCAGCAATAAAAGAACTCAATCTTCTGTATAGACCCACCTGTTCATGTTTGACAGTGGGGTCTTCTGTGGCATGCTGATGGTGAACCATTATCCTGCTAAGAGCCATTCCATCTAGCATGATCTGCACAGTCAGATGACCCCAAGGATCTACCGGTAACTCCTGAGACCAAGAAATGATAACAGCACATTAACTTCTAAATGTGGACACTGTACCCAAGGTTTACGATGCAGATACAACCGATATATGGGTGCACACTCCAAGGTTATATGGGGAAAAAGGTCCTTTATTTCATACCACTATCTGCATGTCTGCACGCCGCATATGTAGCATCTCCTTGAGCAAAGCCACAGCATCCAGCTGCCAAGCTCCACCCACCTTCACAGATAACAGACAGCACTTCAAACGGTTATACCCAAACTACTCATTTTCATAGTGAACATTTACAACACCATTACTCCACAATGTAGAACCAAACCCGTATTAAACTGACTGCACAATCAAAACACTACCATTAAAAGACACACAGCTTTTCTCCATAAATTTGACTGAGACAGGTGTGTAAACTCACAGGACGTACTCCATGGAGCTGACAAGGCAGACATAGCTGGGGCACGTCCTCACATAAAACCATAGGATAAACATGACAAGTTGGAATGTTCTCCACCAATCCCTGGTCAAAATAGCGCACCTAACACACACACACACACACACACACACACACACACATATATATAAAAACACCTTCTACAGCATCAGGCATACAATGTCAAAAAACAAGTTTGCAACATTATTAAATTAATTAATATAATATTATAAATGACTGACCTTAAGGTGGCCCCCAGTAACCTCCAGCACTTGTCCCCTGTACCACAGCATGTCAGAGCCCTTGATAACACAACTGTCCATTCGCTTCCAGCAGTAGGGCTTTTCATTGGGCAAGGATGTAATGTGCTCCTGCACTCTCTTCAGCTGCTCGAATTGCTGTTCTGTGGGCAGAAAGTGAAACTGCAGGTGGCACAACATTACAGGGCCAAACACACCTTTCTGCTTTAGGGCTACCTAAATGCACAAGACAGACTGAAATCTAACACAGTGTGTAATGTACACAACCTGCATGCTGACTCATGGCATAGATGACCCCATCTTCTCCAACCGCCACGACGACCATTTGTATAGGGCCACATTGTGGCAACACCGGTGGCTTGTAGGATTGTGACCTTGTCTCTCCCACAGCAAACTGTACTGCTGAGAGCTTCTCATGCCCTTCCAAACTGCTGGTCTGTACGACATGTTTTTTGACTGCATATACTCTAAATCAGAAACACAAAACACCTTGATTATAAAACAGGTACAGAAAAAATAAATAAAATTATACACACACACACTTCTAAATAGTTTTCAGAAGAAATAAGAATGCCACACAAAAACACTGCATGGTAAAGTGGGTATAATTTTCTTCCAATATCAAACTAAATAATCTGCTGTTAATGTTTCTATGTGGTATGATCCTTTATTTTGTTTTTTCCCCTCTTTGGCATTTACAGTACAGTTTACTGCTTTAATAGTATGAAATTGCCTTTAAGCATGTAATCTTGCGTACACAGAAGTTCGGAAGCTCGGCCACCAGCAGTACGCTTTACACGCATGCAACACACTTCACACACATGCACACAATTTAATTTCACCGTACACAATTTAAAAAGAAAATATCCAACAAAGCTGACCATATCACTGTTAAACTCACTCTTGTCTCATTTTCTTAAGCGCCAAACCTTCAGTGACCAATAAATCAGCAATACTGACGAAGGGGCCTGATTCCAAAGAACAGCACAAAGTAACAGGAACTGGCTGCTCGACCTGACCGTCCTGTAGAGGGGAAAAACGAGTTAGGACAAGTACACTACATAAAAAAAAAAAATTATAATTTCTTACTTGCGATAACAAATTTTAAATGCATATCAATGGTTATGCAAAGTGGGTTACACAACAAACAAAATATCTGAGCTCGTAACTATTTCCACAAAGTGCAACAAACTAAGATGTTAATGGAATAAAGCAACTGTGCAAGAAATTTTAACAAGCTGACCAGCAATGCACACAAATGAGTGACCAGCAATTATGTTAGATTAGAGCTATTATAATTTGACCCCGGATGTCACCAGTTAATAGATGGAACACAAACCACCGAATGACAAATTGTTCAATTAATGTGATTCGTTACAAATAAACTGACTATAAATATGCTCCAGAGTAGATGCCTGCAGCCTTATTTTTGTTATAAGAAATGTTTGCGCTGTACATGTAGGTTGTAAATTAGTAATACAGAAACATGGGCTGTGGGAGGAAAAATAAAAATGAAGCAGGCAGAGAAAAGGTGTTTTGTACGGGACCATTTTGATTGAGATAATTGTGTGGTATGATGGGACCTGTCTTCAACATAACAGCACATCAGAAATAAACATTCACAAACTCTGACAGTTAAAGGACAGTCAACCCTTCTATTTAAAACAAACTGGAAAACCGCATGAAACGTTAACACAGGGAGTGTGTTGTAGTCCCTACCTATCACTGTGGACATAAGATGCCCCACGAGCAGGAAGACGAATGACTGATCTGAACGAAAGTGCTATAGTAGGAGTGTTAAAATAAGGAGACGCTGCCTTTCAACAGACTTAAAAAATAAATAAATTTTAAAAAGTCAATCATAAACCAAAGACAGAATGGTAATTTTCATATTACCAATATCAATGACTAGTCATTGAATTTTATATGCTTAATTTGAAAATTACCATTCTGTCTATGGAATATACTTTTAGTGTTTTGGAAACAAAAATATTTGACAAATTTTGAGAGATGTGTTATAAATTTGTTCAGACAGATTAATTTATATTTAAAAAAATATGTATATACACACACCAATAAATAAAATCTTTTATATTAAGCACATTAAAATATCCCTGAAAAATCAGTAATCTAGCCACAAAAGTCAGAATTTGATCGTACTAATTTTAACCATTCCATATTGATGTGCACAAGGTCATTCAATAATGTATCGATTAACTGTCCCAGCCCTAATACCAAACTTTAAAACAATGGTTTTCACTAGTTTTGCCAATTGTCAACAGGAATTTATTTAGATCATGGTAATTTTTCAATTATCAGTCAAGTAAGTGTGCTTCTTACTTTTTGTAACAAATTAAACTATAAAATTAATTTCCGCATTTTGCAGTTTCAGAATACCTTAATGGTTATAATTCCTGTGGAACCTGTCAGGGAATAAGACATGAAGTCACATGCAGTGGCTGTCCAGTTGTTACAACCTCCTGCGGGTCTGTGAGGAAGAGAAATCATTTAGTGCGTCATACACCGTATGACAAGCATGTTCATTTATAGGATTTCACTTCAAATTCACGTAACAATAGCATTTACACGTTTTCATTAGACCACATTCAGGGACAGGTTAAGAAAAAGGGGGGGGGAATCTAACAGGGGTGCAAAAGTCAAGGGATGCACACTCCAGGGCATTACCTAATGTCACAGAGGGCACACTGCAGGGCATTACCTAATGTCACAGAGGGCACACTGCAGGGCAAAACAGCCAATGAGATGTGCTTTCAAAGGCCTTAGGTGCTTCACATGCACTTTGACTTTGTTGCCAAAATCACAGAGAAATACCTGAGGAAAGATGTCATAGAAACTGACAATTTTATTCCATTGATACAAAATTTGGACTAATGGCTGAAATCCGTAAAGTCAGATTTAGTAAATAATTCTCCTGCTTTAACGTGACAATTTACATATATACATACAACAGACAATCGACCAGGTCTCTTACTTACTGCATTACAAACTTTACAGTGGTTATTACCTATATTCATATGAATTTCATGGCTATTTGTGAGAACCATGTTCCTTTCTTTGTAACATACTTCATTAATTGTAAGCAGTTCTTGGCTCCTTCTGCTGTTCATATGCAGCCATTTTATAACATTTTGTTTCTTTCTCATATGAATATTACTAACAGCAAATGTCAGTGCAGCAACACATTCAGTTAGAGGAAGCAGTTTTGTTGAGGTACCTCTGCAGTATTGCCAGCAGACACAGAGCACACCTGCCCTCTTTCCCAAACCCCACTTATATAGGCAGCACAGGGCATTTGCTCCCTCCACTCCTGTGACACCAACTCTGACTTTTCATAATCCTCCCTTAACACGTCATGCACCCTAGAACAAAAAAGCACTTGGATTAGAAGAGTTTTTAATCTTCTGACTGAGCTGTAAAGTAATATATTCTTACCATTGTAGATGGTCATCATTCTGCAGAAGCTGTACAAAAAAACTCTCTGGTGATGTCACATGGGTGACCCTCACGTTCAGGTGTTTTACTGACAGCTGAAGGTCAGCGTGAAGGTCCAGACTGACCTTCTGCTTCTTAAAAGAAATGTCAGTTTCTAAAGACTTCAAAAGGCTTTCAAACGATGGGTCCCACACTTCGGTTTCTTTTTCATGCTTAACACTGGTGGGAACAACAGGTGAACAGAACAACCATGACCATACACATATGTTAGAAAATAAAGCAAAAATACAAACAGCAAAGGTTTAAAAACAAGCTAAAAACCTGGTATAGCTGGGAAAACTATGGTTACAGAACCAAATTCAATTTTCACTAAACAGGGATGAGTTTCTGTAAAGGGTAACTTGTTTACTTACTCTATTTTGAAAGAAGCCAGACCATCTCTGACAAGACGCTCCCCAATACTGCAGAATAACTCTGTGACATTCTGCCCTTCAAACAGTCTGACTGGAAGAATTTCATCTGCTGGGTCCATCTCTAGAACGCATATAAAAATGCACATCAAACTTGCTCATCAGTTGCGTGAATCAATCAGCCATTTCCATTGTGAAGACAACACAATTTTACAAAGCACAAACTAGAATAAAAACTCTGTTTTTATGCACAGCCAAATATTTCATGTCTTCTTTGATCTGTTTCCTACTTGATCAGACATGCTACTGCTGCTGATATTAATAGCTGTAGTACCAACGTTTACCTTCATTAACAAACAGATCTCAGCTCAAGGCTGATTTTATGCAAATGATCATTCCAGGAGTATGAAAGTGAATTATTACTCTTATCATGGACAGAACAGACTTACCAGCAATACTTTGACCAGACTAGTGCCAACCTATCAAGGGCTTACTGTAAGAGAGCTTCATATTAAAAACACAACTGTGCTGAGACGACACAACTCTAGAATGTCAATGTAAAGATTACACTAGTGCAAAAGCACGGCAGATTAATTCTTTTTCTAGCTTTGGATACTGCCCTGATTTACTGACTGAACTCATACAAGGTGAAGGAATATAAAATTGCTATGATAAACCAAGTCTTCATCCATTCTGTTTGTGTGTGCCTGGCACAAATGCTCATTCAGAATGGCTTGTAAGATTTACAAAATGCCATTACGTACTCAATCGTAACTGTCATTTAATAAGTGAAATAAGAAGCAGACACTGGGGTGAAACTAGTAGGAGGCTAGCTAAGAGGTAAAATCTATATTGCACAAAATGGTGTTCTGGTTGTCTCTGCAGCACTGTATTGAGCCAACTAAACCCATTCTGACGTGATCTCCTCTAAGCCATTTACTCCAAACTGAAGATATGTAGGAGTCACTTGGCTAACCTGTGATTACAGCAGACATCAACTTGTATCCCACCAAGCTGCAGAACATCTTCATGCACTCCTCACTCCACTCTTCTGCTGGACCCCGAGGTGCCACATCTGCCAGACTGCACTGGATTGCCTGAGCATGAATGATCATCATATATTTCATAAATCTACTGACAATACACTGAAACTGTTAAAACAAGAGACCCTATACA
>JABJVR010048957.1:10064-23093 GCA_025773905.1 Chitala chitala | reverse complement strand
GATCACCATAATCTTCAAATTTAGAATTACATTTAAAAAACTAACGAACTAAAACAAAATTAATTTAAATACTCATTATTTATTTTCCAAAGCCACAGGGAGCCGCAGCAGAGGTATGAAAGAGCCACACGTGGCTCCGGAGCCGCGGGTTGCCGACCCCTGGACTAATCTATACTAGAGCAGGGAGCTGGAAATGTTGCATCTGTTGTCTGTTGTATCTGACACCCTTGCTGTGTGAGTAACATCAGGAGAGCAGGACAGCTGTGTACAGAAAATTTTTTAAATATATACTTTTGCCAAGGAAAAAAAAAGGGTCAGAAAAGAATTAAATACCTCAGAAGAGCTTGTGTGCACACAGTTGATAGTATCTTTTATCTGTGAACCACACTGATCACAGATTAACATAGAATTTACACAAGAAATCTGATAACGTGGGTCGAGGCATTATTTGTGTGCATGTGTGTGTCTGTATATTAAAAACAATCATGGTTGCCCTTTAAAGGAGGCGTAGGGATGAACCTGACCGCAGCGGACACTGTCATATTCGTGGACAGCGATTTCAACCCTCAGAATGACCTTCAGGCAGCAGCAAGAGCCCACAGGATTGGCCAGATTAGGTAGGGGCCATATGAACCCACAGGATTGGCCAAATGAGGTAGGAGGCCCTACAATCCCACAGGATTGGCCAGATGAGGTAGGAGGCAGCGCAGAGCCAGCTAACTGGCTCTCTGTGTTTAGCAAGTTCACACCTTTGACAGGTAAACAGGTAAAACACACTGGTGAAGAGGATCATGGGAGTGAATTGAGGACAGCTGAGTCTCTGGGCCATATATGGTCTCATAAGCATTAACACGGTGCTGTTCACACTCTCGCGTTTGGCTCTCAACATTAAGTGCCTTTGTCAAAGGTTTTAACAGCAATTGCCCTACTCTCACTGCTTTCGGCTGCGCTTGCTCCACTCTGGTTCCACGCCTGTGCCAGGGCCGTGAAGGTGATCCGTCTGCTGGGAAGGGACACTGTGGAGGAGATAGTATATTCCCGGGCCGTGTCCAAGCTCCGCCTCACTAACACTGTCATCGAGGAGGGCCGCTTCTCTCTCCTCGACCAGGCTCAGTCAGCTGCCGCAGGTCTCCAGGTAGGGCTGACATGGGGTCCAGTCCCCGTCATCTTTCTCAATGCTTTATCCAACCTTCCGAACCCTTCCAGCCCGCTACCTGTTGGTATCATTGACAGCTGAGTGAGATTCTCAAATTTGGCGTGGACAAGCTGTTGGCTTCAGAGGAGAGCTCGGTGCAGGACGTTGACCTGGGTCTTATCCTTGGACAGACAGAAGACGGGCAGTGGGTGGTCGAGGGGGAATCTCCACTCGCCAATGAGGAAGAGGATAAGTCTCTCTCTGACAGCCAAGGTTAACAGACAGCCTTCCGTTGGACTGCTTGAGATTACACCTGCAGTATTCTTCATCAACAGTAGTAATAACCCAAAAGGTTGACTTGACATGTATTTTATATCAGGGGACTTTTTTGTTTACGTACTGTCTAATTTGGTAATGGACAGGTGTGTAACCGAGACTGTGCTGTGTTCCAGACTGTGTTCCACATCACATGTACATCTATGAGGGGAGAGATTATTCTAGGAACCCAAGCTCGGAGGACCAAGAGAGCTTTGGTCGACTGTTGGAGGGTCAGCTGGCCCAGGCGTCTGTGGCCGGGACAGATGGCCGTGCGCTCCGCCGCAAAACTGAGGTGAACACTGCTTCCTTATGTCACGAGTGCTGGCATTTCTGGGAATCGATGACTAAGAGTGACGTGCTGGTTCTGGGGCACACCGGTATGACATTGGGGCTGTATTACAGCTGGAACTTGACAGAATTTGTAACGTGCTATTAGTAGCGTCTTTTCATAGAAGAACTTTCTCATCACTGTGACTTTCTAATGACATGGAAATGAGGCAGCTCAATCTGCTTGACATGTTTGAAAAAGGTTGTTTTGATCACAAGTTCTTGTGTTTGGACAGTTTTATGGCTTCTTCCGTCTGTCTGCTGGTCTGCTGGAGGAAAGCCCAACATCTCCATTACATCAAGCAAACATTTGTGTAAAGTGTGGATGTGAGATTTAACAATGTAGTTGTAAAGGTGCGAAAGCAGCCTCGTCTCTATCTCTGCTCAAGCCTGCCCAATCAGCCTGTTTGCCATGTGCTCAAGGTTTGAGGTACCGGCTTCACCTTATGTTTGGGTCTCTGTCTTTATCACCCTGCTCACACACTTTGTTGTGCCCCCAGTAGAAGAGCCAAAGAATGTGGGGTGGAGGAGGAGGGAATGTTTAAAAGTTGAAATGACTCCTTTTTATTTTTTTATTATTTTTGGATTTCACAAACGCACGTGTGTGAATGTAGGTTGCATGTCATGTGGAGTACATATCCGCAGGTCTGGTTGCGTTTGGTGATAGGCAGTGTCTGTGTGTGTGAGTAATTTTCAAGGCTGTTTTCGCTTGCGTGTGTGCGCTGGTAAGGGCATTTGCACGCACGCACACACTCACGCACGCACGCACACGCGCACACACGCACGCACGGGTGTGGGTTGCATACCTGGTGCCACGTAAGCTGAGTCAGCATCCTGCTCCCTCTTAGGTTGTCCTCACCGGACCGCTCCCGGCTCCGATGCGCAGGAAGAGGGTGCTCAGCGAGGCGGAGCTACAGCTGAGGCGCCAGAACATGCAGGAGGCGGTGGCCAAGAGAGCCAGGAGGCAGGAAGAGAGGAAGCGGCAGCGGGAGGGGGAGCGTATCAGGAGGAAGTGGGTGCCTGCTGGTCACATGACCTCAGCCTCTGCACTCTTCTGGGAAATCAGGGCGCTGTCTGTCTTTTACTCCCGCTGTATCGCTCTGACGTGGCAAACTCATGCACTGGAGTTTCCCCAGTACGCCATTTGTCAAACACCCCCCCCCACTCTGCTGAGTGGCTGGGTTAGGCCTGACAGCAGCCCAGATGCCGAGATGAAAGCACTTTAAAGAGCAAGCGTGCGCTGACAAAGACGCAGGAACACGTGCAGGCATCGGCGCCCACCCACAACACATTTCCACACGCTCTGGCGGTCGAGGTGTGCAGGCTGGCTCTCGCCTGGAGGGACAGGTGCAGACGCATCCCCGTTGCGTTCTCTGTCATTGTATTGTGGGTAAAAGATCAGACTCGTGTCCCCGTGAAGGCTGTACCGTGTGATGCATTACGGTTACGTGCCGTTCTGTGAAACGTGTGCTGTCGTTCACCAGTAGTGTCCATACTCCCTGCGATGGTAGTGTTACATACAGGCTCATTGATCTGCTATTAATGTAGGGTCATTGGATTCTTTTTGTGACTAATACTAGAAATGAACACTGGAAATTTGAGTTTCGTTACTTATCCACCGTAACTTCGTAACAATAATATCTGTATAACAGCAACCTCAATGAGTTTGGATTTTGCAACAGGGACATTGTGTTGTAACAAACTGGGACTGTGATCAAATGTCACCACATCGTCATGCTTTTCTACCTTTGAACAAAATTCCCTTGGTATAAAATTTTTTAAATCTGTGGGTAAATGTCAGCTAAGCTAGCATGTGTGTGTATGTTTGCTAAGATTGCGTGTGCACGTGCATGCATGTGCGCGTGCGTGTGTGCGCATGTGCTAAGCTGATGTGCATATGTATGCGTTTGCAGGATCGAGTGGTGGAACTCCTGTGGATATCACTCTCTGTGCCTGCCTTCTGAAGACAGTCAGGAAGAGGAGGAAGACAGCCTTAGTGTTGGCTCCACAGACTCTGAGCACACAGATATCCACTACGTCTTTGGTGATGTTACACACCCACATGCTGGCCAAGAGGACACCATCATTGTGCATTGTGTTGGTATGCCCTGTCTGTGTTCAGCTGTGTGTTTATCGTTGTGCTGTGTTGGTGTGCCCTGTCTGTGTTCAGCTGTGTGTTTATCGTTGTGCTGTGTTGGTGTGCCCTGTCTGTGTTCAGCAGTGTGTTTATCATTGTGCTGTGTTGGTGTGCCTCTCTGTGTTCAGCTGTGTGTTTATCATTGTGCTGTGTTGGTGTATCCTGTCTGTGTTCAGCTGTGTTGGTGTGTCCTGTCTGTGTTCAGCTGTGTGTTTATTATTGTGCTGTGTTGGTGTGCCCTCTTTCTGTTCAGAATTTATTTACTTGTACACAGTTTGCAGGTTTGATATTTGGATGTATTTACAATGTAGCAGATCTTGACTTTTTGGCTACAGAACATGAGTTTTGGCGTATGTTAGGGTACCTTTAATTTCATAGTCCGTGTTTACTTACTTTACTTAAATGGTGATGTAAAGCTAACGTTTTTCTTTTGTTTTTGCATGTGCGTGTGTCCATGACCCCAGACGACTCCGGTCGCTGGGGGCGAGGTGGGCTGTTCACAGCGCTGGAGGTTAGGTCGGACCAGCCACGTAAACAGTATGAGCTGGCAGGAGAGATGAAAGGTAGGAAGTCCTCCTGTGGCCGCTAGACCTGCGGCTTCCTTTTTCACACTTTGGTCATTGGCAAGAAAGGCCTCATGGGTGTTGGGCAAGCAAGCCATGGCCTTGCACTACCCCTGGCACGCTCACTTGCTTTTCCTCTTTCAGACCTGGCCCTCGGACATGTGCTGCTTTTCCCCATTGATGATATCCAGTCCAGGATGGAGGGGCAAGATCAGGTGAGAAATGGGTGGGGGGGTTCTACATAAATCTGTGGGTGGGGAAAAACCAAAGTTTACTAAATTTAAGGAGAGCACCACTGAACCCATAGTCACACAATTTATCTACAGAAAGACACTCAGGTTTTTTTTTTTTTTTTATCAAGATTAAATAACATCACAGTGGTCACATCTTGCATGCACGATTATAATATTTTAACATTTCATCTGACACAGTCGATGGAAACAGGAAACTAGTTCTTCTAGACAGTGATTTGTAGATATGTAGCGCATGGTTGGGAGGACATACCTGAGTCTGTGATTGGGTTATGTCTCGTAGTGGGGTGTCTGTCTGTTGTTATTCCCTGTCAAGTCACCTGACGGCAGGCTGGCAGGTGTGCTCTGAAACCTCTGTCTCCTGGTTTGTCTTCTAGCTAGCTCTCATTGTAGCACAGCAGCGAGATCGTCATAACAACTTGTCAGGCATTAAACTGTCCGCCCTGGAGGACGGCTTGAAGAAGATCTACAGGGTTGCTGAGAAGAAGAAAGGTATGCCAGTTATGAGGAGCCGTGTCATGTCAGCAGGGCCTCATGAGTGCTGACCGCTACAGTGAGGGTCGATCGCGTTCTGATGAGACGCCAGTATACCATGAACACACAAGGGGTTGGACTAGCTTTAGCATTCACGCACGCTAAAATGAGCCTCAAAAACAAAGTTCGGCTTTCGTGCCAGCTTTGCTCTTCCTTCAGCTCCCTCCGCTGTGATGCTGGGAGAACACAGAAGCCACGGTACACAGAGCTCAACTCGTTTAATGTTAAAAAAACAAAAGTGACCTGGCTCAAGTTCTGTCCAATTAAAATTCAGTCCAGTTCAATTTATTTTTATATAGTGCTTTTCACAACAATGTGCCTCAATGCTGCCAAACCTAAAATGATGCAAGAGGGCCCTGTTTTAATACACACAGTTTAGTCTGTCAAAAGGACACTGATTTGGCCTTCACACTCATCATCAACATTATCATTTACATTTCTTTTCCAGAAGCAAACTGGTTCTTACAGTAAAATGCTTAATTCATGTATAAAATTACAGACTTATTTGTATAAATTTCTTTTTCAATTTTTAAAGTTATTGTACAAAGTAAAGTAAAAGCCATGTTGACTTGTGACATGTCTGAGGGACTCAGGGACAGTGAAAGCTGGTGTCAAATATTCAGGACTTGGATGACCAGCTAATGAATAAATTAGTTTTTACATTGTACTTGTTGCTTTAAGTACTAAGCTGAAGTGTGTCGATCGCGGCGTACATCCCGGCAGCAGCCCGACCTATCATACCGTATACGCCGCTATGTTTGCATGCCACACGAAACTTGTATTAATATTTTTTAATACTTAAGTAATTTTTTTTTTATGTAAATATTCTTACAATTTTGTCATATTGCTATCGTCATCGTAAGATAGAAAAATCGCAAGTCAAAGCAACTCGGGGACCATCTGTAATCAGTTTTACCTAATCTGCTGCACACTGCTGTTCTCTGTTGACATCTTTTGTAAATTAGCAGGGAAAAACTAGTAATTAATTTCTGTTTTCCTTACCAGCTAGCGTCCATCTCCCCAGAATAGGCCACTCCACAAAAGGTTTCAACTGGTACGGGACAGAGAGGCTGATTCGGAAACATCTGGCTTCCAGAGGGATTCCTACCTACATGTATCTTTGGCGTACTTTTTCCAGATCATCCATGGGTAAGGCTGTTCCTGGCATAACCTGGGCACAGACGTCTCCCTGTAGAACTTGGGAGAAGAGCCATATTAACACCCTGGCTTCTGAAGTACAGCAAGAGAAAAAAGCAATTTAAATTTTCCAGCCTGATCACCACTCAGATCTGCATTCTGCGTGCATTCTTTGTACAAGTTGGAACTCAACCTGACATGCTTGGGAATTATGTTCCATGTTGACCTTTGACATGACCCTTGACATCCCTGACAGATACTACTACTCCCGAACCACTGCTACAGCAGGCTCGTCCTCCACCCCAGGCCCGTCGCCCGCCCTGGCCACATCATCTGCCCCAACTGCTCTACCCACCTTGGGCAGTACCAGCTCTGTAGAGCCTGACAGCTCACCTGTCTTGGCCAACTTCATGGGTGGAGTCCATGTTTTTTTCTATAATGTGACCGCTTCCGACAGGAAGAGGCTTTCACGTTACCTTATCACATATCCTTTCCTGATTGGACAGATGACACGCTGCAGGCTGTTACTTTTTAAATCAGAAACGCCATACGTCTGTCTTGCACCTCACTGCTTCTTTACTGTTTTATCTTGGTTAGTATAGTGAGAAACTGATTTCGAAATGGTTGTGACACTGCCTGTTTTGGAGAGGAGTGCATTTCACAATCGCTGCACTTTCTACAGAGCATGTTTTGCACAAACCACACTCACCTTTCTTAACAATGTATCACGTACGACGGCGACGAGGAGGAGCTCATGAGTTCGAGCGTGACCCACGTAGTGGCTGAGCTGGAAAGTGCAGTGCACAGACAGGTGAACTGTTAACACTCAGTTTGCATGTGGCGCATCGCCTTAACTCATCGGTTAACCGTATTCAGTCCGCATGATCACTGGGCATCAGCGTGGATGTGAACAGGTGGCCATGTGGCACTACATGTCGTCTGCCGTGTGCTGGAGACAGCTGCTTGAGTTAGCAAGTTGGTCTGAGAAGCTCTACAGAGAACTTGCCAGATAAGCAGAAATGCTAACTTTCTGCTGTGTGCTGTTACCGAGTATCCGTCGCCCTCGTTGACACTGACTACGTTTGTCCTTATTCAGGAGCTGTGGGACTTACTGAGACAACACCCTTGGGCAGTTCCGGTTCAGAAGGACTGGCTAGAGTCGTGCTTCCGGAAACAGAAGAAAGTTGACCATACTCGGTTCCTCTTGCAGCTGTGCTGACCTTCCTGTCACGTTGCTTTCCTCGCTCTGCAGAACTTGCGCATGTTGGTAAACATGGAGCTGCTGAAGTGTTTCTTGCCTTCAGCCTGGATGGATGGCCTCACCCCATCCAGAGCCATCACTGACATCCTGCTGCTACATATACAGATAGAGTGACCTCACCTCCATTTACTGTCAGTCTGTCTACAGTAAATTGGAAAGAGGTGTCATGAAAAAGTTAGGAAATGTGTGCATTTACCGTGTTTCTTTAACCTTTCTGATGAACTGTTTAATCATGTGATGGTAACTTGTTACATGGACAGCTGGAGAGGTTGTGTTTGTCCTGGGGAAAAACTGCTCATTCTGGGACTGATGTTTTGTCACATTCAAAGTAATGCTGTAATTTTTTTTTTGTTATTGTGGTTGGTGCATGTTAAGTTGTACAACTGAATGACATGAAACATTTAAAGGGTATTGCATTTTTAACGTTAATCAGAAACGAATTCCCCGTGAATTAATAAATAAAGGACTTGGTAAAATATACTTGTGCGAGGCGAAATTTCAAAATTCATCAATATTTTATAATTGTTTTTATCATTAATTTTGTTTATCGTTTTCTAGAAGTTTTGCAAAAGTTTCCATATGTAACCTAAATTAGTCTGTTGGAGAAATGAAACGCCCTGAGGTCGCAGCACAGACTGTGCGGAGTCCGTGGTGCTGTGCTGGCCGAGGCCGTAACACACACATCGGCGCAGGTTACCTGCTTATTGCGTCGCCTCCGCCATAGTGTTAGACAAGACCCAGAATGAGGAGGCGTGTGACGCGCAGCTCCTCCTATAAAGTGAAACTGCACAAAGTTAAGGGCATTAAACTAGAAGGGCTCTAAAGTGCGCCATGTGAATAGTGTCTGCGTTAGTTCTCTGGGTCCGGATTTGTGCCACACCCTTTTTTCAGATTTTACTGTAGTAAAAGTGTTTTAATAGTGCAGTACATTTAACCACCTCGGAAATGAACGTTTTGTTGCCACGGTAAGAAAAATGGAAATGCGTGTTTCTTTGTCTGATGACTTTTTAGTGTAGTGAGGAAGTGTCCTGGGGGAAACCATATGTTCTTCATAACAGCAATGTCTAAGTGTGTTACATGTTTAGGTGTCGGATACACCACGTTATTGACTTGTACTGGTATTGCTTCCACGTTTTTAATGGTGTATGGTACACTTTAATTGTTTTTATTCAGAAACTGAGTGCGTCTACACTGTTTCTAATCAAATGTATATTTCAGTTAAATTTTTAATAGGCATTAATGAAAAGGAGCGTACAGAATGCCACAGAACGGGTTTAGGGATGGAGTCCGCATTTTCTAACATTTATGGAAATTAAATGTAATGCAGCGTTAAAACGCAACGTTGCTGGTTAGAGTTGTGTGTACTTGGTGCTGTTTGTATTTCGTCGTTGTGTTTATTACAGTTGTTTTGTTTGAGAATTGTCTATCAGCACCCTTTACTTTGTTTGCATTTGTGTGTTGCGATGCGACTTAAACCAGATCGTAAGTAAGTGTGTTTTGTATTGGCGATCACAATTATATTTAATCATGAAACAACCGTGTAGTCAGAATTGAGTTATTTTTATTGTATTTTCTTGCTTTGGGTTTTGTTGTTAAAGACGGGCCACTGTTTTCAGTGTGTTTACTATAGTATATAACGTGTTATATCAGAATGTATGTTGTCAGGTGAATAAAATTGGCTTTGCAATTTATGCAGTTATAACATTACAAAGAATTTAAGACGTAAAATTAAGGTTATTAGTGTAACCTGTTTAATGAAAGTGAAAGATGTAATACCCCCTGGTGTTTTAGTAGGTTCGCCATCTGAACCCAGCAGTTCAGGTCAACAAAGTTAAGACTTTAAGCACCAGTGTTAAGTCGTGTCTGTCGGCTTGAACCTGAAATTATGTTTCTGCACTTATGAATGTTACATTAATGTAACATTCTTGGCTTGCATGTGTACAACATTAACTCGTTTAAATCAAAATAAATCGTCCAAAAACACAAACCTATACAATACCAGCTTTTAAAACTTTTTAATAAAGCAGGTCTTTGTGAATCTACGCAGCTGAAGTGGGTTGCCATTGCTGCTTAATAAACAATTCCCGTGGCATGACAAAAATGATTATTATGCATTAAACGGCGGTGAACTGTACACGTGTGTGTGTGTGTGTGTGTGTGTACAGACAGGTGCCTCTGCACGCTGCGTAGTGAAAGCTGAAAACGACAGCGCAGCTCTAACGACGCAGTCCTGCGTGCCGATAACATCTCAGCTGCGCACTAGACTCCATGGAGGCCCTCTCCATGGCACTGGTGTCGCTGATCTCTTGTGTAGATAAGCTGATGGCCCCACGGATAAGACCTCTTGGTTTTCACAAAACGGCTGTCTCAGACTCGGTCTAACCTACCTTCTGGAAAAACTGACTTCAAAAACCTCTTCCTTTTAACATGGTTGATGTGAAGTATTCAGAATACTAAGCAGAGGGGAGAGTAAAAGTCTGCATCTTCTGCATGTTTAAATTTACAATGAGCTGTACAAGTAAATAAATGCATGTTCATCATGTAAGCTACAGACTTTTCATGCAAAAGGTCTTCCAATAATATTTGCACTTCTACAAGGAGAAATTCAGTCCAGTTCAGTTTTTTATACAGCACTTTTCGCAACAGGTTGCCTCAGCACATGGTCGTCTTCTAGCAGGCTTTGTACGTCTGTCCTAATGTTTTACTGCGAAATGTCTAGTGTTTAAAGCTTTTGTAACAGTGTATGGCTGTTCACTGTCACTGTTTGTATGGCTTGTCTAGAATTTGAGCCTAATTTGTGGCCAGAATGGTGGATGGTAGCCCTACTTGGCCTGCGTGCCATTTTGGGCTCATAGAGAACTCTAGGTTGTTGATGTACAGACCGATCCGTCATTGTGCATCATCTCCCCAACAGTTCACTAAAAGGGAACAGAAAGGGAGTTTGACTCCACACCAGAGCCTGCTAAATCCGGCACGGAATTGAAAACGATGACTACAGAATAATAGTAACTGCTGAATAACGTGGAATTTATCTTCTTTAAGAGTTACGAGATTTACATTTTTAATATTGGTTTACCTTCCATTAGCTGATAGATGCGTCGTAAAAACCACGGTAATGGAAAAAGTTTGAAAAGACCGAGACAAACTTGATCCTTTCAAAAGTGAAGCGGCACCCTATGAATAATTTACTATGGGATGAATCAGAGTGGCCGTTAACAGATGTTCATTTCTAGAGAAGTAAACATTAAGGCTTCTTTAAAGAGATTTTGAAATTGTTTTGGAAACAGATCAGTCTTTGGGA
The DNA here is from genome assembly GCA_025773905.1 of Chitala chitala. Taxonomy (NCBI): domain Eukaryota; kingdom Metazoa; phylum Chordata; class Actinopteri; order Osteoglossiformes; family Notopteridae; genus Chitala; species Chitala chitala. The sequence goes on along the minus strand of JABJVR010048957.1, from coordinate 12,129 downwards.
AGCCAGTAAACAGGATGCTGTCAAGACATAAGTTGAAATCTTGTATGTCTGATACACGACGCTGCTGCTCTGTGTGGCATAGAGTGAAAATCAAGCTTCGATTTTGACTCAAAAGACATTCGCTTCAGTGTCATAATGTCTTTCCAAAAATTATGACGCTGACTTTTGAGCCTGACCTGTGGTGAGAGTGTGGACTTTGAGCCTGACCCGTGGTGAGAGTGCGCACTTTGAGCCTGACCTGTGGTGAGAGTGCGCACTTTGTCAACACTGCCTTGTTTTGATGCCTTATTTCACATTTCATATGAAAAACACTGCTCGTTGGAGGAAAAGCCACCCCGTAGACGTTACCTGGTCCTCTCTGCTCCTCTGTTCTGGAGATTGCAGCAGCAGATGCCAGACTGGTTAAGGCACTGGAGAAGTCAGCCATAGAATTTGCCTTTTAGTCCCAGAAATAAAACTAGTGTTGAACTCTGAAGAGAAGCATATATAATTATGCTTAAGCATATTTTACTTTTATAAAATCTGAATAAATTGACATAATTATCAATACAGTGGTGGTGTTGGCCAGTGTTTTTTTTTTTTTTTTTTTAAATAAGGCAATGTGTAGGCCAAAGGGGCCCAGGCAGAGTCTCTCTCTGTCTCTCACACACACAAACGCGTGCACACAGTGCTTTTTCTGGCTGCATTGTGAAACCCAAATCCACATGATGGTCAAAGTGCAGGACTTGATGGGCCGGTTACTGCTGGGAATGCGCTACATGTCGTCATGGCCGCTCACTCACGATATCTTATCTGCTTTTACCTTCAGTCACCTGCCTGTCTGTTTTACCCTGAGTGACCCACCCTTTGTATGCATTTGTACAGTTGGGTGGTTCTCAGAGTGAACTGCTGTAATGCCTTGAAGGGTACAACAGCTGAGCCCGTTCTGGGACTGGAAATTCTGTGTTATTTGTATTCGGTCCTTACTGTGAGGCAACCTGCTTCTCATTTGACTTTCTTTTGTAACACCGTGGGGTGAGAAATTAAACGTGAAAGCGTAAAATTTACAAATTGTCTTTGTAATGATGGTCACGGTCACTGTAAAGCATTTTGGAGGTTTTTGGCCATAATGTAACGTGTGAATAGCACACATTAAAGTGCCAGATGTTCTCTCAGCGTGACTGCTGTGAGCTCTTCTAACTTGCGTATTATTGCTGTTTGTAGGTAGGTATGTCTGGGCTCGGTTGACTCCTCTGGATTTTTGTACATGAGGCCAGACGATGCTCCCTACTTTGGACTTTTCCACTCCTGCACAACATTCCAGGTATCCCTCGATACACTCCCCAGCTCTGCTCAGAGGCCCTGTCCTTCTCCGACTCCTCTCTCTGCTCCACACCTTTCTGTCTTGTGGCTTGTGGACACTCTCACATTGTTGCCATAGTTTTGCGGTTCAGGGTGTGTGTGTCTAGCCAAACTCGGATGGCAGTCGGCTTCTAACGCGTATGCCTCGGGTCTCCTGCCAACGTTGTCCTCTTTCTACATAGCTGTGTCTGAGGACTGAGGTTTGATGGAGAGCAATGCCGCATTCCTTGAGAGAATTGCCAATGAGCTCTTGGCTATGCTTGGGTGGTGGTGTGTTCAGACTGTTTGAGGATCTGAACAGCAGGTTGTCTCTGGCAAGTTGGCAATTAAAGTCAGTATCATGGTAGGAACCATGGGGCAGCATTACTGAGGCGAGTTGGGTCATGTGGAGAACTCACTGAGGTTGCTTATTTTTGCTGAGGGTCTGGCAAAGTTCTTTGTAATTTTTTTTTTTTTATATTTAAAACTTGTTATACCAAGTGAAGCTAATTTGATTAGCTGAGTTCTGTTACACCAGGTGCTTTTATGGTAGTGAGTCATAGGCTGCAGTTTGACTGTTGGGTGGGTACTTTGACACTACAGGATCCCTGTGGTTTTCTTCTGTTGTCTGTGTGGAACTGTACACTGATGTGTTACACTTTGCTGTCTCTGTTGTCTGTGTGGAACTGTACACTGATGTGTTACACTTTGCTGTCTCTGTTGTCTGTGTGGAACTGTACACTGA
>JABJVR010048956.1:0-23095 GCA_025773905.1 Chitala chitala | reverse complement strand
GTTGTGTTTGTGGGGTGGTCCATTTTTTTAATTTTATCTAGGGTTTCAATCGCATAAATTTTGGGTTAATATATATAAATTTTTGTTTATATTTCCCCCCCCCCCCCACACACACACACACACACACACACACACACACACACACACGATAGGGGTATCTGACCCAGACATGTCAGATATGACAACAGCCCATAAGACTGACGCAAAGCGGCTCAGGAAAAAGGAAAAAGATGATCTCAGTTCAGACCCCAGTCTGACCTCCATGAGGCAGTCATCTGACCGGACATCTTCAAAACCTGGGTTGGGAGGGCAGTCAAATTAACAGCAAGTGTCACTTTTTCAGAATGGATCAGGCAGCACCCCATCGAAGACGTTTTCTGCTGTAGCTACGAGTCAGAGAATTCACTGTACACGTTTCTGTTGCCAGAAAATGTACCAGAGTACAGAGTGAGAATAACACAATATCGCATGCTGTGAGTGTGGGCATTAATGGGCCATACACACATGCATATACTTGTTGCTTTCTGGTCTTGCCAACCTCATTTACTGTCACACACTTGTATCAACTTATCTGAAACCTAGAGTCTTGTAAAGACTTCTTGTTATATTAAAACACCACATTTACTTATTGTATGACAAGTGTAAGAACCTGATACTTTTCACATGTTATTGCTGTGTAAGAGGCAAGCCTATGGATACCTGCTGTAGCAGTAATCCAGCACCTAGGTCATTTCGCATCTTGAACACAGCAGCAGATAAAAAACGGCTTTCCCCCAGTGAGCAGCTGCACCATCGTGCCAACGTTCGTTACAGTGCGGCGTTCTTCAGCGCGGCCTCAACGCTACGCGCCGGAGGCATCGCACTCAGCCAAATGCCTTTCCGGTGAAGCGTGGAGACATTAATTCTGCCTCGAGCGCGTCTGCTTAATGGTCTGGCGCGATGCAAACCCATTGACTAAGTCCTCAGAGCCACGTGGGTGATCTGCACTGTCTCATGCCGTTCTGCCGCATGGAAATTTCCATTCAGCAGAAGGTGTGGAGGTAGTAAGTCACGCGAAGTTGGGTACACAGCACTCAGCGGCACCGATGAAGAGGCTCAAATATATAGGGTGTATAACCACCCCTCCCCCACCATGAGGGGGAACCCCTTTGAGACAGTAATTCTGCCACGAGGAGGTACCATGGAAAGGAAATACAGTTCTTTGTAGTTTGATGATACTAGAGAGGTAACCAAAGAAGGCTTGCTAGCTTATGCTAACTGCATCAATACTTCATAAACATTAAAGTCCACACTGTTCTGAAGGTGGCCAAAGCATGCGGGTGTCTGCTGTAGGGAAAAGGTGCTGACTATCACGCTGTCACACAATTACAGGACACACTGTTGTCATGATAACTAGCAGCAAAAAAAACCTGATGACTGGAATTGCCCTGGAATTATCAACATTCTATTACAAGTTAAAGATTTACTCTTGAAAGCTGGGGTTTCTCATGACTTCCCAGAAAACAGAGGAAAGACACCCAGGTCCAAACTACATATATTATACGTGCACACACAAATGTTCTCACAAAATTGGCGGCCTGGTGGCTCAATGGGTAGAACATCAGACTGGGATGCAGACGTCCCCTGGTTCGAAGCCCAGCCACCAGATGTGTCCTTGAGCAAGACACTCAGCGCTAGCTCATTGTAACACGGATGTGAAATTTAAGTTGCTTTGGATAAAAGCTCTTGTGTATGACCATTAAAGCCCTAGATGGACATAATATCAGTTTCCTTCATGCCTGAAATACCTCATTCACAAACAAGGAGGAAACCTGTACAGAGCAGTGTGAGCAGTAACAGAGAATACTAGTAAAGGGGGGTTAACAAAGAGTGCTATGGGTGGTTAAAGTGATGCGTATACGAGACAAGAGTACGGGTCCAGACAGGGCAGCTTGTGTAGGTAAGCAGGAGTTCACAGAGAGCGGGGTGGGGGATGGTCACAGAGCAGGTGCAGGACAAACCACAGACAGGGTAGAATGGGAGTGGGACTGTGAGAGAGGACAGAGGAAAGAGTCACAGAGAGGACAGAAGTAAAAGGAATGAGTCATAGAAGAAAGAGGAATGAGTCACAGAAAAAATAGGAATGAGTCACAGAAAGGTTAGAAGACAGGTAAGAGCACACCGGGCCTTACCAGGACAGACTGTTTCCAGCGTTCCTCTGCAGCTCCTCCACATGCTGACAAGGTGTCTCTGGGTAGAGCCCATGAAGAGCAGGTAGAACTCCACATCGGCCTCGTCTAGGTGGAGCTCCTCATCGCACAGCTGCACTGTCAGGACACACTCACCCTGCAACAAGAGTGCACAAGGCACTGAGGAGGGGCTCATGCACTTCAGTGCCGAGTCTCTAACTGTGCCAGACCCCCATCTCCTGTTCAGCAACATTAATGAAACAATATTCTGAAGAAACAAATATAGGAACAGATAAGGGTAAAGGTTAACACTGTTGTTGTTTGACCTTAACTTTACTTATGTATTGTTTTGTAAATTTACTAGTAAGTGCCTTGCAGTAACTACATTGTGAAATGTGCTATATATATTAAAAAAAAATACAGAAACCGCACATTCAGATTTCAGATTAATTTAAAACAAAGCATCCTAGATTGACCCTCTGCTCAGATGGATCATTTGTATTGTTGCCAAGGTGATACATGGTGGTCTTTACAAAAAAATCTACAACACTGTTAAATATGAGTGGATAATGCATCAACAACTTGCCGAAAAAGCTCACCAATGATAATGCGATGATAGTGCTGAATAAGGAGAAAATGGTTTGTTATTGGAAGAAAATCTCTGTGCTGCAAAGGGTTTGAACCTCAAGACAAAGCAATAATCATTTAGCTGGAATAAACAAGCCAAGGCGATGGACTGACAGGCGGTGGCCAAAAAACATTTAAACATTGTCTTGCCTGAAGTGTACGTGCCAATTACCAAATCTAGGACATCATGATTAAAAAAGAGGAGAAAGTGGCTAAATGGTACGGTTTCATCTCGACAACTGGTTAGTTTTTGGGTGGTCAGCCCAACAGCCATTTTTACTGTAAGCCCTGTTATTTTAATTGCATGGTTTTGCACAACGCAAAGTTTTGAGGGAACACATATATCTCTTTGTACTAAAGATGGCTGTAATTTAAACAGAATGACAATTTAGGTAAAATTTTAATTTAATGACAGCTTTGGATGTAAAGGTCAGTCACAGAACAGCCCGTCACACTGGCTGAGCAGTCAAGGCAAAAACTTGACAAACGTTCGTGCTGTAGTGTTTTTCTACAGGGAGTCAGACCAAACAGAAAGCCCAGGAAGACCAAGGGGGTGCAGAGTGGGGGTACAAACAGAAAAGGGGCGAACATCCTGCCTCCCCACCATTATTTCTGGGCTGTCTGGTGCCCGGTTCAGCTCACGTTAATGGGAATGCACCTCTGAGTCACTCTGAGGGACACTTACAACCAGAGTGACACTTTCAACGATTCAGCAGCACCACTGTCTCTCTCTCACACACACACACACACACACACACACACACACACACACACACACACACACTTCATGGATAAGGTGTCAGTTACTCTGTTTTTACTCTTATTTTTATTGCTTTTGCTCCTGCTTTCCTCAGCAGTTACATGCATCTTACCTCTAGATATTTACACAAGCATTCGATCCACAGTAGTTCAAGTATCAGACCGGTGCTCCAACATAATGGGCCGGTCTGACATTTGGACCAGACTTTCTTATTTCCAGGCAAAGTATCTGAGTTCCTCTGAGGGTTGAATTTGTTCACACCTAAACCAAAGTACCTCGTGTTGTAGCAGGTGTGGTGGCAGAAATTTGTAGTCTAGATGCAAGTGGAAAAAAAAAAAATAAATAAATAAAAAATCTGAGGGGTTTGATCTATCATCTTCTGTGTTGCGCACTGGTGGGATGTGCTACCCATCAACATTACCCTCTTAGGCTAACAATAAACACTCAATACTCTTTACAAACTAGAAATTCATAGGTATAATTTTGACTGGCAGATAAAAACAAGAATGTAACCTGAAATGGGCTACTCCATGCATCGCAGAATCCTCTCCATGGCACTGCTGGAAATGTATTAACAGTAATATGGATTCAGTCTTCCTAAACAGATATAATATTATTTCATTGCTCATGTCTTCCAATAGTTTTTCCTGGGCAAGGTTACAGGTGCTCTAGTGTTCACCCCAGGAAGCACAGCGTGCAAGACAGGGACCCCACCCTGGAGAGGGCACCAAGGACAGGGCATGTACACACACACTCAAAATGCACACGCTAGAATCTGGAGGTCCCCCGTCCACCTGAGCTGTATGTCTTTGAGATGTCATTTGGTATCAAAGGGTCCGTTTCAATTATTTATTATCATTAGCTACAGCCATATAGTTTTAAACAAGCCCATTGAAAAATGTCCCAAAGTTTTTGTATAATTCGTGCAAAAACAAAAAATAATAATAAAAAGGTCTGTACTATATTTTAATAATAAAAAGTCGTTGATCTGTCAGAGGAAACACCCAAACTAAACCAACACCCATACTGGGAGAATAAGCCACACACACACACACACACACACACACACACACACACACACACACACACACACACACACACACACACACACACAGCACCAAGAACCAAACCCTGAACCTACTGAGTTAATGAGCTGCTCCTTGTTAAATACCTCATGACACATTCTGTGTTACCTTTGAAAGTGCTTTGTGTGAGGTATCCATTACACAAACCTACTCCGTTCAGGATGAATTGCTAACGACCTTTCGTCCCCATCCATGATGTAATGGGGGGTAAATACAACCCACTGCTACTCTTTAAAGACTTTTAAAGTATTAATACCAGACAGTATAACTAAAAGACTTCTATAAATGATGTTCATGATTTGTTATACATATTGTATCAATAATGCAGCAATAACTATGCGATTCTAACAAAAAAAATACATTGTATGGCTTGGCCATTAGTTTATATTTAAATTATACTTTCAGACCTTAGATCACTCTTTATTCTAGCGCTTCCATAACTGCTGAGTAGTGGTTTGGATTTTCACAGCTGGCTTCAGGTTGACGAGCAGGTCCCGTAGAGCAGTAGGCGGATCTGCCACCAAAAATACACAAGTACCCAGCCCAAAGGCGAGGCCTCCAGCAGATTCACACCCTCTGTGTTTTTAGCGATTTTAGAAAAGGCAACAGTCTTGACCTGGCTGTAATTTCTGACCAAGTCACCATGGAAACATCTTGCCACAGAGGGAAAATATTTCAAGTTGTAAACACGAGACGTGCACACTCACGTCTTGCACTGTTGTGCAAACCAGAAGTGTGTTCTGAAGGGGCACACAGAGGCCAGACGGCAGTACGGTTAAAAAAAAAAAAAGAATTAACATCTTCCAAAATTAACAGTGGCATGAACACTGCGGAAAAGCATTAGCCACCAAGCAGTCAACTGCAACTGTCATTTAATCTTCGAAAATGTTACAGTAACGCTGGTCCTCCCATTATAGCTACTTTGCTATGAATCAGTGGCTGTTAGCAAACTAAACGGGTAGCTATTTAGTTATTCAAATCTGTAGCAATACACACCTTAAGCTACTTCATAATTTTTCATAGACTCGGTATGAAATACCAGCTGAGGAAAGGTCATCAAAAAGACAAAACCTGTACTTGTGTTGGGAGAATGACTTTAATTTTACGTTTAACACAAACCCCTTAACAAGTTTCACTCCTTCATAAATAATAAAACATTAAAATCTGACACCTTAATGAAGCAACTAAATAGCCCTATTTAGTGTTTCAGTAGCTAAAGCAAGGTGGAACTAAGCTATGTGCACATATTGAGTAAGCTGCCCAGTAAAGATGTACCCAGTATGATGTATGTATGATGGTGGACATTTTATTTCTTTTCACCTGAAAACGTAATGCTATGTTTAAAAATGCAGGTAACCACTGGCCCGAGTTCTGCTTCATCATACTAACGCGAATGCAGACTGCGGTGTGTGTGCCTAATTTATCAATATGCTGCAAAATGCACCAGACCACACTTTGCTTTGATGTGTCAACATTTCCCAGAACGTGTCAAAGCCTTAGAACATGAGACGAAACAGACAGTGTTTAAAAAAAAAAAAAAAAGAAAGAAAGGCAGCAAAAGCAAATACAGCGCCAGGGTGGAAGTGAGTGCATGCGCGTGGCACATACATGCTTTATGGTTAACATGCATCGGAGGTGCAAAAATCCCCATGTACATCTACACCGCTAACGTTGCACACAAGTGAAGGAAATTAACTTCACTCAGAGACAGTATGAAGACTTTCATGGAGACGGTTTCCTTGCCAACAGAGCAGGTCATCAGCTAGAACAGACAGATTCACATGATACAATTTCCCATCTCGAGTCCATGCCTGTTTGCTGCCTAGGAGACCCACTGTGAGAAGGTAGCCGTGTTTTTTCACCCCACACCGGCATCGAGACATGTACATGTAACTGCTGGGTTAACCCAGCAACGTTCAGATAGTATGACACATTACTCACCAGTGAAGAAGCACTCCAAATGCTTCAAGCTCTTTAACCATCAGCCTCTTAAACAATATTTACACCACAATACATATTAGATCAGTGAATAAGTTCAGCCGTGACTAACATCAACAAAGTGAACGAGTTCAGCTCTGTAGGCACCGTCCACATTAGCGGATCCTATAAAACAAATCTGTTAAGGGTGAATATTTGCTCCTTGTTAACAATAACATGTAATGACAGCCTACACGGTGTAAGCAACACCAGACATACTGGAAGGTCATCTAGAATGTAATTTATGGTCGGCCGTCATGTTTAATGTTTTGTCGACGTGTGTGAGAGCCCTGCCAAACAGAAACAGTTGTGTTTCTGGCTGGATTTTGTCAGAGCCATTTCATCAGTGAAAACAAATGTTAGCAAACACCTGCCCATACCTCTCCGCTCCGAATCCCCCCCACCGCTGACGGGATACGCTGGCGCGGGGAACGAACTAGGCCTGGTCATGTCATCGCTGTCCTGGTCCATGACACTAGAGCTGACTTTGTTGTGTAGACTCACCTGCTCAGTGTGATCTCATGACAGTGTTAGTACCTACAGAACCACCTGTACCGCCTCACTCACGCGGCCACAGCACGTCCTTGTAAACCGAACGACAAGCGTGCCAAGGCACAGCCTAGTCAATATGTGCATGTAGTAGCCATATAAACTATAGACCAAGACCATCAACAAAAAAAATTTATTATATTCAACTCTGTGTGACACCAACCATTTTCAACCCTCTCTCAAACTAACTCTCGCACCCATCCAGGGCCCTGACAACACTGTGAACCAAACTAGACAGGGCTCGCTCGTGGTCAGAAGTACTAATCATTATTTTACAGGATGCAATACTTACATACAATGGAGCCTGCTGTGGATGGAGCTTCATGACACTGAAAGCTGTAGGAAAAGAAGGGGAAAGACTATTAGTAACACTGCAACAGAAATAAGCATTGATAGGTAGAACACTGTTGTTGTTTGTTGCAGGTCATACCTGCCCACTACCTGTAGCCAATTCAACTGCTCTACCAGGGCTACATTTGCCTACATCAGTGTTTCCCTCAGTAGGGTCATGGACTTGTTTCAGATGCATCACCAAAGTAATTAGTAAACAGAACAGATAACAGAAACTTTGCACTACTGTTCCCCAAAATGGGTCCCAACATTTTCATCTGGCTCTTAGATTAAGTTTGAGAACCCCCAGCCAACACGTTTCATACTCATTTGCGCTCTGGCTTCTACCTCCTCAGCTGGAACCAAGAAGCACAGAGCAATGCAAGTTCAGGAAGGACAGAATCCCATTATCTGCCAGTGTCTGGGAAGGCAGACAACCAGCAGGCAGAGCGCTGCTTTGCTGTACATCACATCAATATTTGTTCCACAACACAAGGGAGATGGGGAACTGTGCTAGAAGTTTGCCTGGCCTACAGCAAGCGTGAATCCTGGGTGTCACAGCTCATACCGAGCCTCCCGTCATTTCCTGCATTGTCTCACAAACCGCTGCAAATATTAGCCTTTCACTTTAACCAGTGAGCTGCTTCAGACTGCAGTCTCTCAACCCTGCAGGTCAGTGCTGATCTTCTACTCAGTCCTTCTCACCACAAGAGGAACTCCGGCTCCTCAATATTGCACCATCTTCACTTTTAAATGCTTTCTATGCCTTTCTCAGTTGCTCGTTTCCAAGCGACAAGCACCATTGTTTGTTCCTCTGTGGTTTTCTAGCAGTGGCTGTACGCTGAAAGCAGGGCCTCGGCTGTTCGTGGTGCAAGGGAAGCAGCGGTTTTCAGTGCTCTGAAAGTGCTGTTTTCAGGTGGCCAAATGCACAGGTACATACTGCAAGGATAAACCTTTGGGCAGGTCTCCATAGAGTTTTATGCCTAGGGCCTCCAGAGAATGTATGTTCACATTATGTATATTCATAAAAATTCTTCCATTAAAAAAATACATATGTTATTAGCAAACCATAATGCACTTCATTTCGCTTTTATAATCATATATTCATATACATTTACTATATTCACTGTATTATTATTGTATTGCTGTGTTTATTGTATTGGTGTGGCTGTTCCTTTCTTGTCAAGTGGCCAAGCAATTACCCCCTAGGATTAATACAGTTCTTTGAATTTAAAACAAAACAGGAGTAAACAAACTCATTCAGTTTGTAAGGCATATTCCTCAACTTTTTTTTTTTTTTAAGACAAGAAAAAAAAAAACCCATTAAGTCGTGCTGGTGGAAAAGCACTACAGACATGTACAACCCCTGATCAGTGAGCTTCTGTCCAGCAGGCTTAAGGGGTGTTACACTGTGCGCTCCATTCCACTTCACCTTCAGTGCCCCCCTCCCCCCACCATGTCAGCCATTCAGGCCCCAAGCTGTCTCCTAGCGACACACTAGGCAGTGTGTAAATGAGCAGCAGTAAGAGCCGGCTTTCTGCTGTACAACACACCTCACTTTGGGAAGTGCAAAACTTAAGAGGATCTCACACAGCTCTCTCCAGACCACATCAATCAAAGGCACAGTGTTACATAACCACAAACAGCTAAATGTCAGGTCAACTCGTAGAACTACATCGTTTTACCCAAAGAAACGACTGCCTAAGTATTGCACCAAAACGTGGGGCCGGTGATCCAAGCTACACATGCAAAAGCGGCGGATGCGCGCACACGCGTGCCTGCAGCAGGTGTGTGGGCCCAGCTGCATCCTGTCACTCCTTCTGAAGCTCTTTATCAGGTTTCACCATCGCTGCAGGAAGGCAAAAAGAACAGAAAAGTGGAGGAACAGACATAACTGCCTACACCGCCTCTACATCAGATGTATTCCGCCAGGCTTCCACGGTGCTCAAAACGGGTGCAGTTTTCATATTAGTATTGTGGGTGGACTGAATTATCCCTTGCATGTGTCAAGGGAGGCTGGCGGCTGATATCATCCCTACTACAGTTGACACCAAATCTACGCCCTTTGGTCAAAACGTTTTTCACTCATTGCAAAACCACTGATCATATCGCTTTCATCTGCAGTTTTGACCCTAACTGTACAAATACTTTGTCACACTACAAAATCTTTGTGGGAACTAAAAATATCTGATTTCTCCTTTGTAATTTTTTGCATTCTGTGTTGCATTTATATTTTTGGACACAGTCCTTTTCAGGACACAATCTCTCAGCGTTTGCTTCAAACTCAGTGCCTCTTCTTCCTTGCAATTCAACTTCAAAAAATGTTTGTCCTCCTCAATTCATAAACCATACGCTTCATGAGCTAAAATTTTGGAAATCCATCCGTTCACAGTTGAGTGTTCATCTCTTGACACAACTATGAGCTTGTTTTGGTCAAGCTAAACAGCAGTAGGGTCACTCGGAAGACTGACCACATACATTTTAACACTAGCACCTGAGTTCAAGATGTATCATTATTATGACTCAATCAACTCAATTTCAGACCTCTTCCATGCTGCCTGATAAACAACCCACAAAGTGATGATGTACGGAAATGTTGTGAATGGTGTAGACGGTATTGCAAATTACACTTTGCCAAATGTGCAATACAATATGACCGATTAAAAATATCACTGGAGCAACACATGCACAGAGCTTTGATCATCATTACGAAAACTGAGACCAAAACACACTGATCTCACTCTACAGAATAAAGCAAGATTTATTTACTTTGGTGCTGCATGTTTATGCAAAAGTGAGCTGTGAACTCCAGCATGACCAATCCAGAGAATCCAGAGAGGTGTGAAAACATCGCACCACTCAAAGGCAGTATTCAACCCTCCACAAATGTGAACATTCATCAACAAACATGCACCCCCCCCCACCCTCAACCTACAACAGTCTGCTAGCCTGACTGATAACATTTAAACAGTACTGTAAGGCACCGGCAAACTTTCCACTACAAAGGACAGCTCCCAGAACAGTTTTACAACAGCTCACAAAACAGTTTTACCTTTCGTGTCAGAGTCAGACATCTTCTTCCTCTGAGGAACACTTTCGGAAGCCCTGGGAGCACGACGCTCTGGACCCATTATTGGAAATGCAAAATTATTGTTTTAAAGTTACTGAGAGAAATGTAAAATTCCACGGTGACAAAGACAGCTAACACAGGAGTGAGACTGGATGCTGAGACAAGGGACGCTTCTAATATCAAAGACAACCCGAAATTACATTAACAGACACTAAATAACACTAATGTTTATTTATTGTGTGGTTTTAAGTGATACAAGTCATTTTCAGTATTGTTTATATATTTTTGTCTTACGTGTTATCTGGAAGTTTCTGCGATCGTTCGAGAAGTTCCCAAAAACAAATTACCATTTAATTGCTCGTGGCCTACTCAAGAATAAACAAAACCGCAAATGTCGAATTCACGAGTGTGGAGGGGCGACTGTGCTGTAAAACACATGCTGACAAGTCAAACTAAAATCTTCATGCTATTATCTTCTCATCATTACTGATATAGACAGAATGAACTACGTATCACGTTTCCATCTTTAACATAAAGGTCACTCTCGGTGTCTTTGGTTTTAACATTAGTAGAGACCGGCGCAGCAACACCATGTTTTTACTTAATGCTGAATTACTGTAGCATCGTTAATTTCAATTACATTAAAATATAACTATTATTTAATCAAACTCGCAGATGTCAGCTACACTGTTGGGAGATAAAGGTCAGGTGCAACAGTTTTAGTGTATTATAATATCTACAAAGAGGTATGATAGAATCTTTTTACCCATAGTACCTTGCAGCTCTTCTGTCACATGAGGTGTGGTTATCCTTAAAGCAGGCCTGCCTAATCTTTCACTGGGCTACTACCCCTCCTAAGGTAATACATTTAAGCTTCTTTCAGACTTAGACCTTAACTGTCTGAAGGCAAGTTTGAGCTAATCCAGGAAGCAAAGCGTTTATCCTGCCTCTTTTCCCAGTCCAACTCAAATATACACGTGGAAAAACTGCCAAGTTCCATACGAGATAGACTGACCTGATAACTTTGTTTAGCCATTTTTTGGTACCTTATTAACAACAGGATTAGCATGCAAACTAAAGCTGGTTGTTAGTAAAGATTCCCTTACGTTTCCCTGACTTTATTGCGCATTAATATGTACAACTTTCACATAAAGTATAGAGGCCCATGAGGTGAGCGTGTCCTGATGAAAAAGTAAAGGAGCCACCACTTACAGTCGGTGCCACAGGGGTCTCACTCAGTTTCCTCTATCCCTTTAACTTTCTGAAGAAACCTTTAAGCTACTCTCACACAGAACCTGCAGTGAACAGTATTACACAGTCTGGAAATAAAACCATTAAAAACATCTAGACTATATGTGTAAATGTGTTATTACTTCCAGGTTTAAATAGGTAGATGACTAGATGGGACAAAAAGGGGATTAGAACTGTTAAAACATGCAGATAATTTGGTTATTTTCAAATGAACTGCTATTAAAAAGTCAAACGCACCTTGTAGAATACACTAATAAACACCAACAGACACATCTCTTTCTCACAATGTAAGGCATGGTGTGACAGCTTAACTCTGTAACACCTATTACAGCCTAAGGGAAGTCAGAAAAAGTCCTTCACAGAAAAGGGGGACCTTTGAGATCAGTATGGAGGACTACACATTGCAAATTCAGGGCATTTTTTTTTTTTTTTTTTTTTGTTTAGCTAGACTGCCAAGTTCAAAAGCTGGGCTGCAATGGTGGGGGTGAGCAATAATTATTATGCTTTGGTCTGTTCTTTAGCCAAGCTGAAACCCTACACCATATGCGTGATTGGTTTAAAAGATTGCAAGCTGACCAATCAAAACTGGTTTTCAGAAAGGAAGGGGGGAAAAAAAAAAAAAAAAAAAAACAGGAAGTGAGACCAAAAAAGCATGAAATATGTGTGGTTACTAAATCAGAAGTGATTTGGTATGGACCTGCTCTAAGTGCCTGTTCAAACCATCTTGTTCCTTCCTTAATAAATAGTCTGCTGTTTGAATTAGAGAGGATAAAAGGATAATCAGCTGGTTCTAATTATACTCATTGATCTCATCCTCTTGCCTTAAGCCTTCTCTGTCCTGACGTCTCTATTCCATCAGCACAACTGTGCACATTTTTGAAGCAGCCTTGAACTCTGACCCACTGGCCTGTCCAGAGCCCCCATCTCACACGGGACAGGACACTGCTCTGGTCCCAAAAAGCAAATTCAGAAAAGGCATGGTGCACATAAAACTCATTCGTGCTGAATTTCATTCCAGCTGACCTGTTGATCCGTTTGGCATGACTGAGCTGTCGCAAAACACACAGACATCACACGCTCTCATTGTAACGAGCTGCCGCTTTCTTTGCGTGAGAAATTTACAACCATTCAGCTTTAGCTGTTCTCTGCAGTTGGACAAGTACAATATAGCAAATTATTTCTTTGTTATTAAGGTAATTAATTTTAATGTAATTAATGGTCCACATTCTACATAGTATTACCATTATTTTAAGGTATTTAAAAATTGTCTAAAATGAATATATTTCGTTACAACTTTAATGCCCAATAAAAAAACGTTCCTCAGATAACCGTTTTATCAAGTACTGTTAATTTTAAGACCTAAATAAACCCAAAAAGCTCGTTAAGGCTAGCATGTTGTTGACCGTGACACAAGTTATACTAACACTAAACAGAAATTTCCTCTGCAGCTGTAAAACAACCATGGCTATACGTTTGTTCCAAAAGTACACAGAGAAAAACACTGCTTTATTTTTGCCACCAGAAAAGTCACATATTGGTTACCTTGGAAATGAAGGCCAAGACACTAATAAGGTATATTACCACAAGGTCAACAGAGGTCAGCGGGCTGACGAGGTCTGCTTTAACAAAAAAAAATAAATAATAAAAAAAAATAAAAAGCAGCAGAAAAAAAGAACTGCATGTTGCTATACTACTCGGAAACACAGCACAGACATGCGTGTCTCAAATCAACCATCTTCTTTTAAGCATAAAAAACTAACGACAGAGGGAAAGGAATTCATCCTAATGACAGAATAAGCAAAGATCCAACAGGTGACACATGGCAGGCTAAACATTAATACAAGGTGTCTGGCAGCGCTGGCAGACAGTGTTCTGACTCACATGTTTGCATCAGGTGCCTTTTGTCAGCGGGCCTCATTCAAACATCTTCAAGCCTTCACAGAAAACCCAGGTTATGTACAAAAGATATGATCTCAGAATACAATTTTATCAGTTTCCATCGATACATATGATGTATGAGCAACAGAGGAGACTTACAACTGAATAATTGTGTAGCCACTGTGTGTCGTTAATCACCACACTGCATCTTTCTAAAACACTTACAGCATGTCATGTGACCAAGCTTTTGGTTACTTCCTGTCCACCTAACACACGTGGCTTCCTCATGTCATCTGATGGGGGCACTCGACTCTAACACATGAACATCTCATTAGCAGCATCTGACAAGGCCAAAGCAGCTCTTGACACTTGGGGGGCGGGGTACTTACGACATCTGGTGCTGAAGAGAAGTACGGCCGCATGATAAGTAATGTTCTCACTACAGCTGATCTTCAGTGACATCCCAATATAAATATTATGTACTAAAAAGTGTAATTTATCAAAGATTTGTAAGGTATAATTATAGAAGGCAAAGGGGTTGGGTAGCCAGTCCACCGTGGACCCCCTCCCCCAGAATTTTTGGTTCTTCCCACTGTGTTTTGGCTTCAACCTTACCTTTAATTATCCTGCATACCCACTCCTGTAAAGTGCCTTAGGGCATCTCTGTTGAGAAAGGTGCTATATAAAAATACTCAGTTCAATTAAACTCATTGTCTACAAGCTTCTAATACTCAGTGTACAGTATAAATAATCACTATATTGTACAGTGATACTCCACACACTCATAACCAATTGGCTTTGCCAGACTGCCCTCAGATTTGTGTTACCAGCCGGAGGCCACGTCGAGAGGTCTTATAGCACACTGTTGTGTCCGTTGCAGTCTATTACATCAAAACATCTGACTGCATACATGTAATAGCTGGTGTACAGCCAGTGCACACTTGGATCGAAGTATGCAAACTGAAGCTGTGCCTTGTGTGTGTCCATGTAACCTGCCTTCAGCCTCACTACTGGTCACCTGATCATTGAGTCCAAACACAAACCTGGCCTTGAATACACTTTAAGGCCATCCCCCAGCTGAACATCTTCCACTTCCAGTAATGCATAACTGGCTGCTGTTACACTGACAACTTTCCCTTCCTAAAATCTGTTAAATGTATGGACTTGGTTCAAGTGCACCAGCTATAGAGCTTCGCTATGAAAGAAGAAAGTATGCTGCACAGCATAGACTGAAGGGAAGAAAAAAAAAAAAGCTTTGTTCACAAATCAGCCAATCAGAAGGCAGGCAGCACTGAAGCTACCGCATGAATGAAAGCAAGCTGGAAATAGGATTAGCGGATAACTGATTTCCCGTGCTAACAGGCTCTCTGTGTTGGGTCTGACTTCTCTCTTAGCTGTATTAAGCCCTATGGGAATGCAAGATGGGGTTAAAAAAAAAAAAAGTCATACTGGTGGGGTAATTTATGCCACTTTAATGTGGCACAGTTACACGATATGATTATGTATTTGCATTTGAAAAATCACCCTTACAGGCCTGAACAGCAGGCATGAATAAGCACCAGACAAGCCACTGATCAAAAGTTCTGTCAGCCAGACAGAACAGGGGTAGTGAAAATGTCCACTGTGGACGCCCACAATTTGTTAGAAATGTATTTAAGTTCCAAGGAATAAGAGGAAGGCCTTGTCACATGACAATCGGCACAATCAGTGGGCTGTGAGAGATCCTTCACCTGTGGCCGTACACAGTATTTCTCAGGAAATAATAAAAATAAAAATACAACCTTGAACTTAAGCAAGTTAAAAATCAAATTAGAAATATTCTGCCAAACTGAGTTTCCCTACTCTCTTCTAGCTGAAGAATAACTTCCATTTAACAAACCAGTGTGATGTTTAAGAATTAGAATCTATATTTTAGCTCTGTAAATTTTAAATTTAAAGGCTGACTTTCTTTCACATTCCCAGTGTAATATATATATTACCAACTGTTCAAAAAAGTATCAATTTGTGAAAGAGAGACAGGATCTAAATGCTGTTATTTTCATGTGCTACTGAGAAATCGCCTATGATACGATACAGCAAACAGGATGGACTTTCAACAGATGTCCCACAGCCCTCTTCCTGCATTGCACAGGTTCCTTATATGTGCTTCTTGGAGTCCACAGTCATCTGTGATTGTTATTGAACGGGTTCAGTGACAAGTTAACTAGTTTGTGCCATCACACTTTTCAGAGGGTCAAATGTCACAGAATGCATGTTGTTTACCAATGGTGTGTGCCACTAACCCTTTGTATCAATGCTGTTAGAAAGGTTAAAGGTTCACAGTATAGAAAAATATCTCACAAACACGTTGAACTCAATCACTGTTTGCTTTGAGTTGACAGTATGACTCAGCAGGGTCAATAACACCCATGGTGGAGTCACATGACGTCCAGATCAGGATAAGTCCGTCTTTTTGGCTAAGAAGCAGGAGGAGTAGGCCAGTCACCTCTCTCCAAGCCCGCCCAGACCCTGTGACTTGCACCGGTGCTTGTCGGCGTGTTCTGCTTATCAGCTACCACAAGGCCACGGTCGCTATGTCAACCAAACACAAAAACACCACTGCCATGGCAATTCCCAGTGCATACCACCATCAGGGATTTTAAAGTAGAGCACAAGATTGTACAGACTGAGGACACAGCCAGGAGGCAGAAGGAGAACAGAAGACTTACTAAGAACAGCAAAAAAAGGACCATCCTAAAGTTTAAAAGACTTCTAAATGACCATTGTCCATATAATCAGGCATTTGGGATGGGTTTAAAGTTTAAACAAAAGTAAATGTTGGCGTTAACAGACACCAATTAAAAAAAACCCACAGTGAGAAATCCAATGTGTACGTGGGAGGTATAAAAAGTAGATGAGCAGGTGGCAGACTGGCGTATCGTACACGGCATAGTACAGACACAAACGAACGTGAAGCGATACGATGGGTGTCAGGAACTACAGTGATCGTTTGCAGTACAGCAGGTCATGAGAACCTGTCTGTCCTCCATCCGTTACAGTGAAAACAGTGTATAACTTACACAGCGTTGCTGTTATAGATGACATCCCTATTCAAAGAGAGGAAGTAAGACAATGGAAGATAAGATCTCAGCATGATGTCTCAGCCAGCCGAGTTGGGTAATTAAGGCGGGCTGAGCCTGCAACAGATATAGCTTTAAATACAGTGTAAAGAGCAGTAGTGTATGAAACGCCACCCAGGAAAACTGTGTATAATTCTGTTTATGTGGGCAGAGAGTCTTTCATTCTCATAATGTATAATCACTGGAGGGTCGCTACGGCAACGAGTCTGTTGTTACTGTCAGCTGAAGTACTGCTTGTGAACTCAGTTTATGGCCCTAAATGTAAACTGTCACTATGCGTGTACAGGTTAGACTACTTAAAAAAACTGATTTAATCTTTCTGAGATTTCCCCACTATCTACAAATCGTACAGAAAAGTTGCCACACACACACACACACACACACACACACACACACACACACAATATGACCAACAGACGGTCTACCTTTTCAGTGCTAGAGCACCCAGTCTAACACAACTCAAAGAAGAGACACCACCATTAACATCTCAAACCCTTCAGCATCTACGGTTCCATAACACCCGCAGCAAAAACATCCTGAGTAACTGTTTGTGTTTCCGCGTCCACTGAAGGAAATTTAACCAAGCAGAACTTGCCAAGCGTGACGAATTCCGCCGAGCAGACAGTGGTAACAAAGGGAACTGGGGGCGCTACGCCATTCATTGTCAACAAGCGTATGATTGTTTGGGCATCCTGCACACAGCAGACTCCTGGGAATCTCTCATCAAGGCTTCCAGCAGGCGTTTGAATGTGGCTTCGCAGACGGCCCTGTACAAGCCAGGAGCCGGACTACGCGCGCAGGGACACGTTACTGTCATTTATAGGTACCGCTGCTGTATCAGCTTAAAGTCATCCACTCCTACACAAGTACGACCCACTATGAGTGTGCGTGTCTGTGCGTGTGTCTGTTCTTGGAAAATGTTACCCTAAAGGGAAGCAGATTTTACTGTTTCAAAGATGATACAAAACCAAAATGGCCATATTAGCAACTAAAGATTCACATAAAGTAACAAGAGCAAAAACAATGAAATCAGTTTAAGATTTAGCCGACAAATGTTGATGGAAGCGTTGCACTGATAAGGAAACTTCTAGCGGTCTGTCCATAGGAGTGCGACTTCAGTCACTGGTGGTGAAATTTGGATGCAATGTAAGGGGCACCAAAATTGTCAGGGCCAACTCTGCTGATACCAGTTGTTTGGGGAGTTCTGTTTGCATAAGGACTGTCCACACTAACAGGGCATACAATACATTTCAAAAACATGTAAGCTTAAAGAGTATTTCATATTTAGTAATTTCCTCTTCCTGCACAGATAGCACATGTGCACACATTACGTATGATACTCCAACATGATGGGTAAATATCGACTAGTTTTTAACCATTAGTCAACAACCTACTGTTGCTGTATCAGCCAATACCGACAATTGGCTGATACAGTCAGCGCATCTCTAGTTGATGGCAAACAAAACACAAGAGAACACAAACAATTAATCAAATAGCCCATTAGAGCAACAAGCATTTCATTTTCAAAACAAACAGACATCGGGAGCCTTACAGGCAGGCAGCAACATATGGATGCAATTTAATAAGTTTGATTAATTTTACAGCCCGAATGTAAACATGCAAACCATTTCTGAGATGTAACTGCGACAGTTTCGTTAAGCTAGAACCACCGAGAACAGGGTCCTACCCATGTGCACCAAGACATGATAACGTTATTAACAGGGTTGTCCAAAGCAGTGACCTCAGGTCTTTGTTACGAGACAGTTGTATCAAAGACCTGAGGTATCATATAAATTATTTGAACCTCTAAAGTTACAACTGCAAGAAACATCCCTATGACAGCCTGATGCCAACTTTAAAAGCATTCATATGATCAACCATTCATTCTTTTCCAAAACCATTAATTGTATCCGAGCCTGCAGTCTCCTGCATGCTTAGGAAGACAGAAGGGGAAGTGGGTCTTAACGGAAATGGCTAAATCAGTTTAAAATTTAGCCAAGTTTATGTTCAGTTTGTTTCCTTAATGGTTTTAAGTTCGGTATTTAGGTTTAATACACTGAGATTAATGAAACACACAAAAAACCGCAAAATAACAGGCAACACAGAGTCAAGTAATAAATTGCTTCAATAACTAGCAGTGATAATAAAGCTTAATATTTGCTCTTCAGACATAAATATGTTTTTATTTTTATTTGTTTACTTTTCCATAATTTAGTTCTTAAGTTCTCAATGACTAAAAAGCCTTTAAAAGCAGTCTGTGAAAATCTAAAACAAATACTGCCCACATAATTTCACTGTTTGCTAAAGTGGCTCACAACTGCTGGACTGAACCGTGAACGCCGTTTTCATCTTTACTTATTTATTTAAACAAGGCGCCTGCTGGAGGAATATTCTTGTGGAAGTACGGCATACCTGGCTGTAAAATTACCCTCCAACATCCCTGGCTGCGGTGAGCGGCGCTGGCGCCGCGCCAAAGCGTTTGCGAACCAGTAGCCAGCGAGCGCTCGGGCTCGGGCTCGGGCTCCGGGATACGGCTTCAAGGCACGGTTAGCTACGCGGTGCCGTTTTAGCTCCACCAAGTGCTGTGGAATGCCGAGTGCCTCCTACTCCAGCCCTCGAGGCTCAGACGAGGGGAAAAAATAATTAATAAAACCCTCAACTATGGGTGCCCTGTTTTTTAGAGCTCTCAGCGACTCTTCTGCCTGCTGCCAAGCCAAAGCAGGCAGTTAGCAGGGCAGTTTAAGCGAGGCTTTTCTCTGGCACCATTGGCAGGTTTGTGACCTTCACAACACAACAGCAAGGCGGCTTGTTAGCAGCGTCGGGGGAAACCTACACTGAGAGCTCTTGTGTCCGCTTTATTCGCGTCCCCTCAATTGGGGTCTACTAGGGCCTCAGGAAAACACCAAAACCATGTTAATAAAGTCAGAGGGAAGCACAGGGTAGTCCTGAGCAACTGGATACGCACACGCAGAGACGTACGCGTGTGCACCAACACACCTACTAATAGAGAATATAATGCGTTTTACAAAATAAATTAGATCACCATTTGTGAATAAATATCCATTCATTAATTTCTAAGCCATCCGTTTTTCTTTTTTGCGTGACTGAATGCGCACTTTCTACTACGAACTCTGCGTACTGCACCCTCAAATCAGTGCAGCCTGTCTGTCGCAATACACACATGGTTTCAGTTTTCGTCAGTCCCAGTCAGCAGCAGTGTCAGTATCAGTTTTACAGGGGAACCCGGGCTCGAACTCGTGCCCTCACAGCCCACAGAGAGAGGGTTACCAATGAGCTAAAGACCCGAGTCCTTCGCATGGGGGACTAATTGTACTCTTGTCCTGAATACTGGGGGATTTTCACCATGACGCTTGCACATGCATTACACTTATAAGGTGTTTCACAGACCTTGGTCACCAGCCCGTGATGTGCCCTGTGACATACCTGCCTGTTCACCTTCACATGGAGACAGACACTGTGGCGATTTCCAGCATGTCTTATGTCCCAATCAGAAAGCTTCGCTCAGTCCTCCCCTGGCGCGTCCCAATCAGCAAGCTTCATCAGTCCTTTAACATCCCCACATGTAGTTCCTATCTCACAGGTAGGGAACGTGTATAGGACCATTTACATAGGGCTCCACACTATACCAATTACAAAAACTGTATTTGAGACAAATTTCTAGTGATTCAAACAGCACAGATGAATGCTAAAGTGACAAGAAGTGTTCACATATATTCTACCACAGATTAGGAGACCAATCTAAAAGACTGGCATCAGTGTCAGTTAAGGAATATTTATACAAACTAAGCCATGTTTCGTGTGGTCAGTCGCACATATAACGCAGTGGATACCATACATTACATCTTTAAGAGGAGGAATTGATTTTAAAAAGTTTAACAGGTCAACAAAGTCACTCTCACAGAGAAGGGCACACTGAACATAACACGAAACCAAAAAGGACAAGTGTTTATACAAGATATAGGTAGGAATCCGGACAGCAGTCAAATGCCCAGTGTATCAGATATATGAGCAGACTCACTCTTACAGAAAAACTATTTGCTTTATCCCTTATATAAACTTATAGAATGTTTACAGGTGGACTCGCACCACACACTTTTCACTTCACATGGATTGAACCGGATTTGTTTTTTTGATGCAAAAAAGTTAGAAAATATTTTTTGTGCACGTCAACGTGTCGAAAACTGAATATGCTACCATTGAGTAGTCATAAGGAACAGGTATGACCAGATAACAGACAGGTGGGCGGGGCCTATCCCCAAAACCTGGAGGAGTCCGAAGTGGGCTGGCCTTGGTTGGTCTTATTTTCATCCACAAGTGAGGGCCTGGCATTTAGTATTTTACAGAAATTTCTGTAATTTGTACCAGCAAATGGTTTCCATACTCAAAGACAGAACAAATTTTTATATAATTTTTTATTAATGTTCAGCTCCCTTTATCCAGAACTCTGCTAATGAATTTCTAAAGCCCATAACCTTACAGGGAGAAGATTGGTGGATGTATTTGATCCAGCTATTCTGTCACTGAATCATTGATTACTTAATTTTCTGAAACTGACATTTAGTATTATTATTGATGCCACTTTTGAGTTTACATAATATTAACCAATATTTGATATTAAAGCATTTAACATTTTCCATATAATTGAAATTATTGCATAACACTACCATATGAAGATGAAAAACCTAAAACTAAAATGACAGAAAAATACATTGGAGGGGATGGAGATTTAGGTATCCAACATCAGAGCAGTAACTCAGATTGCCGCCATACCGAGGGTTCATTGGGGTCAGTCCCTAACACCAAATGCCAAACAGGAACAAGAACACGACCAGCAATGACAGGAGTCAGAGCTCCACAGGAAGTCAGCACAGGAGCTGGCCCCAATGGCTGAGATGGGACAGGAAGTTGTCCAGACAAATGCTTCCCATCACAGCTGCTGCCATATAAAGTAGAAAACGAGCCGGTCTCAATGCAGAGTCAGTTCTTACACACCAGTCGAAAGCCCTGATACTTAGTTTTGCCAACAGCAGATATGCCACATGCTGAGCACAGGAATATAATGTATACAAGTTCGTCTTTAACACGAGCTTCAGAAGGAGCCTTACCATGTGCCGTTACCAACTGTTTTTCCTTAACTGCCACTTTGCATAATAAGGCAGTGCTGGAGATGGGATTTCCCAGGATTCTCTGAATGAAGAACAGCTTCTGTTATTTAGTGCTTAACTAACATGATTAATGTTTAGATGGTGAAGGTGTTAATCATTTTTTTGTGTTGTTGTAATATTTAAATTTAGTTACCATTGTGTTCTGAGAGTTGTTCTCATCTCCTCTCTAACCCATACATCTCCTGCTGCCAGTTTGGTTTGCACTGGTGAATTAACGGCAATTACAAGACAATCACCACCAGCTCGGCAGCCTTTGTAAAGACCGGTGTAAAACCATGTGATTACTTAAATACTTGCTGAAAGAGCCAAATCTCCATATTGAACCATTCAGTTGTTCTAATACAGGAGGAGGAGAACCAAGTCTCAGGGGTACTGTAGGCCAGGTTCACATACTTATGCTACGTTCACAGTTCAACAAACGGTGTCCTCATTACTGTGACTTGGTTGAGAGCAGACTACTGCCCTGTTGGACCCTGCTCCAGAGATGGGCTGGTGTGCTGCTCCTACTGCTGCTTTGAGCCCTGCAACTGCTGTGCAGGGGCCTGCACAGCCCCGGGCACACATGCAGTTTGTGTGTGAACCCAGCATTAGTCAGCAATACCTACAGTACAACCAGTCACAGAGCAAGGAGAAGGGTGGCCATGTGGGGAGAGGAAGAGAGAGAGATAGGGGGAAAAGGGTGGCTGTATTGGGAGAGGAGAGAGAAAACGATAGGGGGGAAAAGGGTGGCTGTGCGGGGAGAGAAGAGAGAGAGGGGAGAAGGATGGGTGTGCGGGGAGAGGACAGAGAGAGAGAGGGGAGCAGGATGGCCGTGTGAGGAGAAGAAAAAAAGAGAGGGGGGAGGAGAGAGAAAGTGATGGGGGGAAAAGGGTGGCCGTGTGGGGAGAGAAGAGAGAGAGAGGGGAGAGAAGGGAGGCTGTGCGGGGAGAGGACAGACAGAGAGAGAGGAGAAGGGCAACCGTGCAGTGAGAGGACAAAGAGAGAGGGGGGAGAAGGGCGACCGTGCGGGGAGAGGTCAGAGAGAGAGAGAGAGGGGGAGGGCGAGAGTGCGGGGGGAAGTCGGAGAGAGAGAGTGGTTATGGGAGAGGGTGGGGG
>JABJVR010048955.1:0-16825 GCA_025773905.1 Chitala chitala | reverse complement strand
GACAGGGACTAACACAGCCTTAATGTGTCCCAAACTGCCGACAGGGACTAACACAGCCTTAATGTGTCCCAAACTGCTGACAAGGACTAACACAGCCTTAATGTGTCCAAAACTGCCGGCAGGGACTAACACAGCCTTAATGTGTCCCAAACTGCCGACAGGAACTAACACAGCCTTAATGTGTCCCAAACTGCCGGCAGGGACTAACACAGCCTTAATGTGTCCCAAACTGCCGACAGGGACCAACACAGCCTTAATGTGTCCCAAACTGCCGACAGGGACCAACACAGCCTTAATGTGTCCCAAACTACCGACAGGGACTAACACAGCCTTAATGTGTCCCAAACTGCCGACAGGGACTAACACAGCCTTAATGTGTCCCAAACTGCCGACAGGAACAAACACAGCCTTAATGTGTCCCAAACTGCCGACAGGAACTAACACAGCCTTAATGTGTCCCAAACTGACAATTAGGAATTGTGCTAAATTCAAACCAGCAATCATTAATTGTATTAGAATTGCACTAATTTATGAACAACACAAACAATGACAACAAACTTAATCAGGAGCGGTTATTGGTTAAGTGGTTATTAAGAAATAAATTGATTAAACAATGAAAAATACACCATAACTTAAAAATTAAGAAGAATCAGTACGTCTTTGTTGTGTTGTTAAAATTGTTATTAAAATGAATACAACTCGTTGAGAATTTCTGGATTGACACAGTGATTATACAAAGAAGTCAATAATGTTTAATTGAGATTCAATTAAAAACAGAAATTACCTGAAACTAAAACCTGCACCCACGGAGATTTAAAGTATATCTAACAAACATGGCTGTACCCTTTACAATGCATGTGGCTGCAACCCCATGACTGGCCAACATGGACATTGTGCAGTGTCATATTTGTCCTGGACACAGAGGTCATAGTTTGAATCTCATATGAAGCCCCTCATGCAAGCATGCTAAGGTCTAGGCTGTTGAACTAGTGAATTTTTAACAAGTCTTTGGTCAGAAAAAGAAATGGGTCTGTATGAAAAATGCAGCTCCTGTTTGAAATACTGTATCCTTTTGCAATTAAAAAGCTATAAAATAATCGGTCTCTTCTCAGTACTATTAACCAGCATGAGCCTGGAGTGTTGTAAAACATGGAGCTATGTAAATGCGTATATCCAAAGTTCATTCAGATGAAACACTGTGCTAAGCAATTCAGTAATGCCACCTAATAAAAACCGTTTGTCTCAAGCTGGACTGGAAGCTTCCAGTAGCCCTCCAAGGCTTGGATCTTAAGGACCTCAACCTCCTTCCCCCTCAGAGCCCCCTCCTTGGTCCTATCCTTTTAACAGAGCTTCTCTTTTCTCGCCTCACAAAGAGGTCTGCTGAACAGACAGCCTCTCCTTCACGAAGCGGCTTTTCACACGCACATTTCTCAACGCCGCCGCCCCGGCCAAACTGGCACCTCACACCGGGATGTTTCCTTCTTTACATTTTGGGCAGGCACAGAAGTGGGGGGGGGGGGCAATGAGGCTAAAGAGAAACATCCCATCAACAGGGCGAAGGCAGATGACAGAGAGAGAGAAAGAGATGGGGAGAAAAGGAGAAGTCGAAAGGGCTGAGAGAATGAAAGAATTATGGAAAAACAGAGGGAGATATGGAAAGCAGAAGGGGCTTCTGGGACTATGTCCTGTATGTAGCCTGGCATGAAGCAGGCTAGATACTGGGAGAACTGCCAGGACGTCTGAGGAAAACGAGCCAGGCTTACGGCCAAAGCCTCATAAGGAACTTGTAATTAGCCACTGACTTCAGTTCTGGCTGGGAGCAACGCAATTCTGAGAAGCAATGCCAGTCTGGAGACCCCTCAGATGCTCCGAGAAACAGTCCAAGCACTATGTGCCGCCAGCAATGAAAGCGTCCACAGTCACTCGCTACACCTTTACTGTGAAGGATCATCCGTCACAGTCTGCTCTCATTCAGGTGCATATTTACTGTGAAGGATCATCCGTCACAGTCTGCTCTCATTCAGGTGCATATTTACTGTGAAGGATCATCCGTCACAGTCTGCTCTCATTCAGGTGCATATTTACTGTGAAGGATCATCCTTCATGCTTTGCCCTCATTCAGGTGCATATTTACTGTGAAGGATCATCCTTCACGCTCTGCCCTCGTTCAGTACCATCTCTCTAGCCAACTGCTTTCCTTCCATGTCTGATGAGATGCACAGAATGGGATTCCTCACTGAACCACTGACCAAATGTCAACACTAATCACAAGTCTAAAGAATGGTGACTGTGATTACGGTGACAGTGGACGTCCACAAGATTTTCCTCCACATAAGGACTGGATCTACTGCAATCTGTGTCAATAACACTAAATTTGGTAATGGTGCAAGCTGTATACTGAAAGACACTCGACTAACAGCCATCTGTCTGACACCTCTTTTTATTTTTTCTTATAGTTACCGTCTGTGTCATTAAATCCGGAACATGACAATCAGCAGACTGTTAACAAGCGCGTCGGTTAACAAGTACACAGTGCCACAGATGGGAAACTGAAAAGCCTGTCACCCCCGCAGCTCCCAGACACATCTGCATCCTGCTCCCCCAACCCCACATCCCCTCCACCTCACCCCTGGTCAGCCGTCAGTTACTCCCACTGATCCAATAAACCAATGATCTAAGGCAGAATTTCATTGCTTCCTGCTACAAGTCTTCCATTCATACTCAGTCAATGGACAACAGCTCTAATCCTCTATAATTTCCAGCATTGCCAAAGTAACATAAAACTGTATCACTGAGAATCACTGCAATGGGTACAATGCGTTAACTGGAGCTCCGGCCGCAATGTATACAATTTTTGGAAAAACTTTTAATATATGTAACACAGCAGATTGACTAAAGGTATCAGCTTCATAATTATTATATAATTATTATTAAATTATTATAGTTTTAAGGATTTCTGGTAACATGCCAGTCTCAATTGTACAGCTTTATTAAAGGTGTCTCCATGTCAGTTTAAATTCAGGTCAGTCACGTTTCAGCTGCACGACAGCATCACCAAATTGCGGTGTGGACTCTGTTTATTTAGAATGACACACCCAGCATACCAACACTAAATATACACCATGCAGCACAAAAACTGGCTACTATATCACCCACAACACATTTTTAATTTGCACACAGCCATCACCTTGTTTTTGTGTGTGTGTGTGTGTGTGTGTGTGTCTGTGTGCACCTCAGAGTAATGCAACCCCTCCTGTTACCCATGTTTATATCTTCATTTTGAGCAGATGACGCAAAGTACACTTTTAGCACACTGCTAGCTGACAGCGCAGGAAGTTTACATCAGCATTTAACCAAGGACTGTGAAAGTTAGAGCCGATAAGGCAATAGTTCAGAAACATTGACTCTCTTGTCTTCAAATCCAGAATCAAAACTTGCCTGTTTAAGACTGCCTACTCACTATAATTTCAGTTGCATTGCTCTGTCTATCTGTTGTCTTATCCTACTTGTTTATGGATTGTTGATTGTTTTATTTTGTACAGTGTTCTTGGGTGTCCAGAAAGGCGCTTATAAATAAAATGTATTATTATTATTAATTACAACTGATGTTACAACATTATAGGTTTGGTTGGCTTTCTGCATTTAATCGTGGTGATAGAGGATTCTGAGAAATGACAGTAAGGACAGTAAGATAACTAAGAACCACCTGACCTGAGGCAAGGCAGGCCAAGGCAGGGGGTGGTTCTCAGAACACATGCATATAAAATTAGCCTGTTATTAACATGGCACTGACACCTTTTTGGTTTGCTGAAAATATGGTAATTTGGTTAGAATATGGAATATTTATCTGAAAATGTGCCTATTCTCACTTCTCATACTCAAGTAAGAAAATACAGAACACAAGATTTAGTATTGGTTTATTACAAAAGTGAAGATTTTATGTGTTTATGGCATGAAACCATATTATTCAGAATGGCTGGCAACTCCAGTGACAGGAATAATTCTGATAATGTCAACACATTAACACATATTTCGGACTTTGGCTTGTATACGGTACATCTGTGACCAACTTCTTTACATATAGTAATAATAGTACCTTTTATTGCCATTGTGTACATATATATGTCACAAGAAAATTTGTCTCTGCATTTAACCAGTCCCCTGAGGGGAGCAGCAAACAGCCACATGCAGTGCCTGGGGAGCTAGCATTGAGTGTCTCACTCAAGGACAGACCTGCCTTGACTAGGATTTGAACCAGGACACTTCCACAGTCTAGCCTGATATTCCACCCATTGAGTCCCCAAGTCATACATGCTGACTATGATTGTCAAGAATCTTAATAACTAAATGTTACATTCCATTTTTATGAATTTAATATGTCCCGCATTTTACTATAAAGTTTAAATGAAAAACATTTGATACAATGAGGTTTTGGAATCAGTTTTAATTTCAAAATGTTTTTATAACTTCAGATAATAAAAGAGTATCAACTAATTGCAATGCAAAATCTCTGACCTGGCCCAATTATACAAAAAAAAATTATAACAGTAATGAGATTTCATACTGACTTTCCTTTCTTCTTGCGTTCAGAGAAGAAATACAACCACGGTCAGACATGGAAAAACCTTGAAATTAACCATACACAGACCATAAGGGTACTATAACTGCAGTCCTGTACCACTGAAGTCTACGACAGGAGCACCTGAGGGGAAACTGTATGGCGAGTGCAAAACACCTTCCTGTATCTTCTAACTATGGTTAATTATGGTGAGTTCTGCTAACTTTGTTTCTTTGTTACAATACAAAGGACCTGTCTGGACAGTGTTCTTCTTAGTCAGCCACTGCAAAGTGCTATACTGAGCTTAGAAAATGAATTTGGAAATTTCTGCTAAGATGTCTAGGTGTCTTGTTTAGTACTGACTACACTATTAGAGGCTAAAACAGACAATGGGGACCAAAAGTTCAACTTTTGGACCAAAAGTTATAACAAAATTTTGTGTTAAATTATAAAAGAATGCAAAATCAAAGCATTTTCACTAATAATCTCAGAGCAACCATATGTTAGGCAGAGGAAGCAGAGTCATGAAATGCATACTTGGCAATGAAATAAAAAGAGAGACAAAGTGTCACCAGTAAGCATTGTGAACATGGCAGAGAAACGGACTGCAAGGACATGTCTAACAGTTGTGACAGTACAGCACCTGACTTGGCTGAAGAAACTCCGGCTCTTCTTGGCACAAAGGAAGGAAATGCTAGGAGTCTAGGATGTGGAACCAGGCCTGTTGCGTCACAGGGAACCCTGTCCCTGACACATCCTCCACACATCCTCTGTTCCATACTCCAAGAAATGGCCTTCCTCACACACTCACACACACACACACACACACACACACACACACACACACACACACACACACGCACACAAACAGCCGTAAACACGTTTGCTGCTCCTGGTGCAAATATGAGGCAGGAACTAACAGACAGGACTTAGACATGTAGTTGAAGGACTTTGCAGTTATCAGTTAAAAACTGCATGTTTTTAAGGTGACGCTTGCCAACTACAAGGACTGCAACAAAACAGAAGCATATGATTCCTCCATGGTAACTGCTACACCAACCTCTGAGCATGTCTGATCCAAAGCAGACTGACATGAAAATCCAGGACATTAGGTTAAACACATGGCTCAAAACAACCCCAAACTGGCAGAGGTTCCATAGAGGACCAGTGGAATGATCCAGACAGAGATGGAGAATTACCTGCTGCCCTGTAATCCCCAGGCATATGATGAAATGAACAGAGAAACCATCTCCCTTACAGAAACGTCTGCTGTGTGAAAATACCTTATTTAACAGTTCAAGGTCTTTCAAAAACATTCAAACAAAACAGCTCAGCAACATGAGCTGTAACAAAAACAATATTCAGATGGTCGGACGTGGTGGAGTTCTATGGTTGCGTTTCCGCGCTGTTAAAAAAAGTGCTTACTGGATAAAATTAAAAGTGCCTTTTTCCGCTTTTGACAGGACCACAGAATTCTGTGAGCCATCTCTGTGTTGATGCCTGCCCACGAGAGGCTTTGAAGCATGCCAGTTCACCCTCTGCCTGATAGTGCATTGTGGGTAATATGGCACAGATACACCGACTCATTAATGGTGTATCAGCAAGTCCCTTTCAGGAATTATAATACTAGCTCAATAATGACACGCAAACATCTCTGTTCACAAGACGAAGGGATTGTTGTGTTCACGGTGACGCTGGCAGCGGCAGTGCAAAACAACACGCCTGCTGTAAACAGAGACTATGTGCAGTCACCATTCATTACTACCATCTGACACAAGCAGTGCAGAAAATTGTTTGGAGGAAATCAAAGCACTTCAAAAACTTAAACGAATTTTTGCATCTATCCATAATGTATGTGACACCCGAAGACTTGCATTTTTAATGACCTAAAAGCATTTTCATAGTCAATAAACACTGACTGGGAAAACTAATAATCTCACAGGGAAAAAAGGATGCCATTGAGGGAATGACAGAGGTAAGCACAACCCCAGCCCCCAGTGTCACAGTGTGTCCCTTGGGCCCACCACACCCTCAGCTGACACCGTTCTCAGGGTACGCAACCAGACAACAAAGACATGTGCCCAGTAACTGATAGGAACAGAAAACCAGACACACCTAACACTCTGCTTATTGGCCAGTGTTATCTGATTGGTCAGATGTGCAGAACTTCGAATGACTCACCAAAGCTGCAAAGTTCTGTTCTGGGAAAGGCTAACCAATATTTATCCTGAACCTTTCCGTTGCTCCTACACATCCGTAACCCTTAGATGAACAAAGCTGTGAAGGACAGCACAGAAGCAAAAAGACTGAAGGATAAGAATGACCCCCCTTTGTACATCCAAGGGTTAAATGATCTAAAGGTACAGAAGTAAGCACACATCCTGGCTCAGCAAA
Organism: Chitala chitala; assembly: GCA_025773905.1. Classification (NCBI taxonomy): domain Eukaryota; kingdom Metazoa; phylum Chordata; class Actinopteri; order Osteoglossiformes; family Notopteridae; genus Chitala; species Chitala chitala. The sequence continues at coordinate 9,873 of JABJVR010048955.1, read as the reverse complement.
ATAAATAAATGAATGAATGAATAAATCGTTGCTTAGCAGGACTTCTGCAAACGTGACAAATACTAACATTTGAGCTTCTTCAGCAGTGATCAGTCCTGTCTTCACACAGCCACTGCCTCACTTTTCAATGTAATGCAACCTTAGTAATAACCTACACCACCTAGCATGTTTTACAAAGTGAGCAACCAGTGTACACAAAAACAGTGAAACTATGCAGCTATAATGCATCTCACTCAACAGGACGACAAGACAGTGAAGGTTTATGGGGTTCTGGAAAATACCATGTCAAACTTCCAGTAATGTAATTTGTGTGTGTGTGTCAATCATAGCCAAGAATCCTGGACAAGGAATATTTATTATGGGATTAATAACTAAAACTGAACTAATAAGGCATCTAGATGTTGCTTAAAACTGCTCTTTAAAAAAACACATCAGTGTATACTAAACAGTGAGAACACCACAATATGATAGGAAAACTAATTTAGGTCAGGTTTCCTTACTTCATGTGCAGAGTGTAATGCTAACTTTACAATGGCAGTGTGCCATTTAGGTCCACATGAACTGAGCTGATGTTCATCCGAACACCATTTGACTCAGTACTCTTCACATATACACACCTTTTCAGACTGTCCTTTAAGCCATGCCAAGAAATGACATTTAATGTGCTACATAATCCCTTATCCAGAAAACACTCACAATTCACTCAAGCCAGAGCGGGACTGTTGGAAAACATAATGTGCACTGAGTGCCCTCAATTTTGGATGTCAGCTTTGATACAAAAAGTGCACCTTTACTGCTATGTAGCTGGAAGGCACTTTGGTCTGGACAGACTTACAGAGAAGGTCCAAAGCAGAGACGAAGCTCTGGCACATGCAAGTCACACATACTCAAAGGAGCACCTGTTACTCTCACTCACGTTTTCATGTCGTAACTTAGTACCTTGTGGGACCCACAGGAACCGTAACACATCTGGTCTCACACTAAGAGTTCATTTCATTCATATTCTACAATATACAGCCCCCACCTGCATAAAACATCGGTTTTTAGAGATAAGAATTTTTGATAAAAAAAAAATCTAAGACTTAGAAGAAAGAAGTTAAACCTGATCACTGTTTTAAGTGATGTCTTTATGGAACAAGGTTTGCCACTTCTGTCTTCAAGGCCACTACCTGTGACATGGTACACGCTCTGCAAGCCTCACCTCAGGAGCACTGTACTGGCTCTCAGCCAAAATACGCAGATACTGTGTAGGTCTTGGATCTTTAAATAGGTTGTCAACAGTGACACTTGTTAGCATATCAAGGTGCTTTTAAATTATGTTCTGTCCTTGGTGGAAAACTCTAGTTTGTACAGACTAAAGACACACATTTAATGTTATCATAGTACTTATACTGCAATGCACCTTCATACCTGAGCAAATCCAAAACAAGGATGTAGACAGAATGTGCTAAATTTACCACGTTTTTTTAAGTCCAAAAGTGAAGACATGTCTGTTTTAATGCCAAAAGAAAACATATTCCAATTTATTCTTTAAGGGAAATTGCTTAATTTATGAAACAACTCTTTTTTAACCTCAAAAAGTCTTGACTTTTCACCCAGAAGCCAGAGGGAACCACTTTTAACCCGGTCAGACGTGCTTGTGTTTCACTGGAGCATGGCTGGAGGAAGTGCTGCAGCTAGCAGGTGGGTGGTTCCCTTGGGGACAGGGGTGGGTGCAATATTCAGACAGAGGGCACCAGGTCCTGTCACTACAGCTTTGTGGCTGCTTTTGTTCACCAGACTAGCAGCAAAGGGCACCAATGGCTCCTGCGGACACTGTGACCCAGACAGCCATCGCCCCAGAAACAACATGGTCCTTTTGATCTTGTTATTATCACCAATGTGCTTATTAGTTTAGGAAAACTTTTTTTTCTCAAATCCTACACTTTAACACACTCTGTTAACACTTGGTTGATAACCAATCCAAACATGTAATTTTACTACCTTGACAGTGGTGCACCTGAACCTGTCCAGAATTTCAGCTTGGCTACCTTTCTCCTTAACCACTATGAAAAACAAATATTTTTGATCCTTGGAAAAAAAAAGAATGAAATGAATAACACAACCTGTTAGATAAATAACATAAGCTGTTTAGATACTTTGCTCCACACCATAAGGGCTATATTGATTGATCATCTCTCTAGATGCTAGAGCAGGTCCCAGAGCTGTACTGTGTGCATTAGTCTGCAATAGTCACTAAGAAATCTTGATTTTTCACACTGTCATTATTTAAGATTTGTAACAACCGATGTAACAACCATATAGCTTGTTTACCAGGAATCCCAGTGACAGAACACTTTGACAATAAAAATCAATTTTACACCAAATTCTCTTGTGGTGACTGAGTTCTCAGCTGCACCGTTCTGCATTCCACTTCAGGGCGTAGCAGAAGACATCCTTCTGACCCACACCTCATCATTAAGGTTACGCTACAATTCCTTAACAAGGTGTCACATGTACCCGTTTCACAACACATTATTCTTTGTTTATCTCGTACAATTATGCAATATTATGCATTTGTTCATAACACAGAGGTGCTCAAAGTGCTCAAAGTACGGTAGGCAGGTTATCCACTGCTAATAATACAAAAGTCACAGTGGAAATCACATGCCGACGTAAACGCTGCTGTCAGTTTCACGTTAAAATCTTCCTACTGGAGCATAACAGTTCCTGCCCAAATGATTAGAGTAAGGAAATGAAAAGGAATGCCACATTACAGAGCGCTCCCACTGTAAATAACACTGCCACTCCCTGTCAAACTTCCGATAGGACCACACTTGGCCTTCTCTGTTGACCATCAGTCTGCAGTTAATCCCAGTGACTTTTTACAATTCCAGTCCTATATATGGGCAAGAAATAATGACTGTACCCTACCAATGTGCGGGGGATGTTAATTAACATATAAAACCCACCCACCCAATTTGAATTTTCTGTGTGAGAAGGCACGCACCCCTGCGTGGGAAATAAACATTTCTTGCATTTTTTTCTGCTTGCTGGACACCTTGAGTAACGAATCGGAACATAACATCCAGAAAAAACTCCTGCATCTTCCCCCGATTAACACAGAACAGACGGCCAATTGGACGGCGGGGAGTGTGTAAGGAGGGAACTGCCTTCATTCTACTCCCCAAGTCTGTGTCTAACACATAATGGGTGTAGTTGTTCAGCCTTCGTGTCCTTCGCTGCTGACCGAAATACATCTTCTGCAGACTGTAGGTGAACACATGAAATACACACACCTTTACTTATTTTTACCTTCATAAAAATAAAAAAATAGGAATGCTACTTTTAGCAGGAGCTCAGATCTGTTGTTATATTAAGTGGACTTATTGATCATTAGTCCAGATAACATTGTTTGCTGAAATAATAAATGAAAAAAAATTGAAGGAAATCAGTTCAGCCAGCTGCCGACATGATTAACAGCATTATCTACAAACCACTCAGTCAGTATGGCCGTGTGCCAAGCTCTCATACTCAGTGAATAACTACAAGTCTTTCATTATCAATGGAGCTAAGGACCGACCACTCAAACTCAATGTGCCTAAGAAAGGACCACCCTTATGAAGCCTCTACTCATTGTCAATACATCTAGTTATATGCTACTCACATTCAGTAACACCAACCACATGTCATTGGAGCAGGCTAAGTATTACTCATGTTCAGTTAAGCTAGGCATGACATAGATTGACCACTGCAACTGAATTTCGTAAGTTATCTATAGCTAATGGACTCAATGAATGTAGAAGACTTTCACTGGAGGTAAGTAGTGTAGGCAGCAGACTACTCATATGCCTAATAAAGCAAGAACAGTCACTGTGTGCTGAGTAACGCATTACTGTGTCCTTATTTTGGAAGTCCACTCCCTTATGTAACCTTTGACCTGTTTCTGACTCTCAGTAATGATCTGTCCCAGAAAGAGCCGGGGGGGGGGGGGTCCTGTAAACCACTGGGATGTCTGGGAAAAGGCAGAAATGCTCTGTTACACCGCTCAAAGGGATTCCCATGCGCCTACTGGAATTTTCTACACTCCCCCTCTTACTAGCATACACACGTGTGCACACGCACACACACACACAGTACATTCATCCACTCAATCAGCCAGATCCATTCTGAACTGAGAAATTGTCTCATTCAGCACCCTGTCCCCTTCTTTGAGATGAATGCCACCCAGAACAAGGAATGCTGCTGGCTTGATGTTACCTGGAAATTTATATGGCAGCCCTGTGAGACAATCACAGGTGTCCCGGCAGCCCAAACGTACTGTGCCAGCGGCCTACATCTGCCTCCTGGTCCTGGGCTGCTAAATATTGCATACAGTGGAAAACACAGCACCGCAGAACAGGACACACGCTTACCTGCAGACACAAAACAAAACAACAAGAAACACATAATGCAAACTGAAATTGCTACATATACAAAAAAGCAGTAGGTAGAACAGAGCACAAGAAATTACAACTTTGATCATACAATACTGGGGTTTAGCTGTTAGGCCCTTGAGAAATTATTTTAACCCAGTTCAGAATTACCCAGATCACATGTCACATGTTAGGTGACAGTTGACTGTTTCATGAACAGTGGTCAGACCTAACGATGGCCATATATACAGCACTTAGGGCAAAGCAGACAGAAGTAGTTCACTAGTCCTGTCCTCCGAAGGCAAAGCACACAACTTCACACGCACAATGCCACGAAACTAATCACTGTGCCTACAGATGTAAAAGTGGGTAAAATGTTACAGAGAATCTCCATAAGTCTGTCTGGGTAAAATTCAAGTCAGTTAAATTTCATTTTATATAGCATCAAGTTGCCTAAAACAGGGATAATCTGTTTAATAATAACACTATACACGTGACTTCTTACAAACTAGATTCTCACGGTCCTTCCAGTTGCCAAAATTAATGGCAAAATAATTATACCCAGCAAACACAAAACGTTCAAATATCGTTAGCTAAATGTTCCTAACGTTCCCTACGTTTACCTAACATTATTTGAACGTTTTATGTTTGCTGGGTATGTATTTATACAAGTATGACCTCAAAAAGTTTAAACGGTGGTCAGAATAGTGCACTTCCCTGAAAACCAGCAAAAACAACAGCAAACAGGTGAAGCAGCTTTACATTTAAAACCCTTTGACTTTGGTTACATGCGCTGAGAACAGCCCGCCTCATGACCATAATGTTGGCAAAAGCGCATCAAAGTTCGCCACAGCATTATTGACCTGTTTGTAAATGTACCCATTCACACAAAGTGATGTTTCCTCCAGCAGCTGTGCTGAGTGCCGACCCTCAGTACACACTGTGAGGGTATCTCAGGCCCTGGCCAGTGACAGTTGCTGCAAACTCCACCCACCTGCTTTGTTTGTACAGAAGGGCTTCTCGGTGTGCGGCTACAGAATGGAGCATGCAACTCCAAGCCCAACATAACCACAGGTGCTTTTTTAACAGTCTCCTTTAGGGATGGCGGGTATGCCTAAACCTCAGTCCCACAGAGGCACTACGATACACAGCGATGTTCAGCCTGTATCCAGAGAACCTGATGAACTTTGCTTCAGGCAGATCAGACTGAGCAGACTCTCCAATCGCTGTTGTGTTTCCTATTGAACAGACAAAGCCCAGGCCTGCACAGAACGTCAGGGTTTGGGTCTGACGTCAGTTCTCAACGATGTTAATACTTACGTTTCTTTCTACTGACCACGGTTGGTTATTTTTCGACATGGAGAAGCATTCAGCATTGTGGATATTAATATATCTATTATCTTATATTACATATTTCCTTTAGTTCATCATTCAATCGTGACAGTAAAATTATTCACCTATCACACTGAAAACCTTATCTGAACATCTGCAGAATACACAATTAGGTAGTAGTCATTGCAGAACGGAAGTAAAAGGTATATCCCTAAAAGATGCCCTTATGTTACATCTTTGAGCAGACTGTGGAAATTTTAATGGCAGCACTGAAAATACGCAACTATAAAACTAAAATGTATGTTCAGCACCAAGCTGTAAATCATTTAATCCACATTCTCAGCAACTAAACGCATCAGAATCAGAAAACACAGTTAGACTTAAATGAGACCAGAACCATATAATTTTTACACGCTGGGGAATATGGGGGCGGGGGGTTCTTTGAAGGAGTAGCCTAATGGATCACAGAGCTCAGTCCCCATAGCCTAATTCCCTCTGAATGTCTACTTACTGTTGTTGGAATGAAGGACAGCAGTGTGTAAGAAGTCCAAAAGCTGCCTGTGCTTATGAATTTACCTCGCAACTGGGATTTTTTATTCAACAGAGCAGAATCGGCAATGTGTCTTCCTCAAGAGAAAATGTCACTTAACGTGCTCTTGGATTTTACACCCACAACCATCCTCCCCTTTCCCATAAGCATATTTTCCAGAAAAAAATAAAACACCAATACATTCACCCAATCACAGCTGCCCAATTGAGATCACAGAGGAGGCCTGTTTGCTCAGCCTCCCACAAACTCTCCTGGGTCAGCAAGACAGCCATCTGATCTCAGAATAACCCTCTGCAGGGCCAGAGGAAGACGACATGGGGTCACTGCGATTGCATGCATCAGTATGCCACAACTGTGTGAGTGTTGAGAGCTGGCATGGATGCCAGCTAGACCAGTGGGGTGTTTCCTTCTGGTCAGTGCCAGTGCAGTCCTCATCACCTGCTGTCAGTAATCGTAGGGAAAGACAGAGAGGTGACAGCCAACAGGGGACCATGGTGGCCGAAGCAAGAGTGGGAGGAGGTAGGTGGGGCTGAGTCAAGCCCACACCGGGCTCCCTCATGGATCATTTACTGACGACAGAATCAGCAGGTGCCATGGAGGTTAAGGAAGAGGAAGACAAGGACAAACAGCTCTGCAAACACTGAATAAAGACTGATGATGTTAAGCAAGCGGGCATGTTAAATAAAACTGCACAATTAGCTCTCTCCCAGCAGAAAGAGGCACCACAAAACATCTCCAGGAGCCTGAGAGAGAGGTAAAACAGTCATAGCCAGTGAGGAATGTAGAAACACAGAACAACTCCTTACAATGCTACAGGATCTGATGGACACATGCAGAAGCTAATGACGGAACAGCATTTACGAGCAGAAACAGCTCAGGTATTAAATGTGGACCTTCGGAAGGCACAGCGTATGGGATGATCGTTCACTGTTGGAGTAATGCACTTTTCACTGGTTACAATACTGGTTCCAACAGGTTGAGTTAGTCAGCGCCTGGCAGAATACAACAAACCGGCCTACCACAGGAGTCAAAACAGAAGCCATTACCATGCCCTCATTAAGACTTCAAGGCAATCCAAACTGCATACTGTGTCTGTTTCATTGGGTACACACACACACACACTAATTAATTACATAATTTATGAAGTACTTCAACCTTAAAAAGACACCTGCTGGCAGAAGAAGCAGTCACTAAAGTGTACTGGAGTCACTCAAAACTCCTGTGCACCTGTACTCTTAAAGGTGGATGAGAACAGTCTCAGGCAAACAGTGCTTTCTATGAATAAACACAGCTTTTGAATGCAGAAATGACAAAAAGAAAAACACTCAAAAACACTGAGGCCTCAAACTACAATGACGTAGACCTGCTCCTAATTAGCTGTTAGAACCTTAACATGTAGAATGTTCCAGTTACAACATTAAACACGACTCTATGGCAGCCACACCGAACAGCTAAGGTGGACTTCTCAGACAACGAACACAACTGACTGGCACTCAGAAGGACGACAAGACGGGGTAAAAATGCTGCAAATGAATGCAGAATGAAATTAAACCATGTGGTATCTTTAGGGAAAAGTCAAAGCTTTATAACCAAATAGGCTGGTTTTGAGAAGGATGTTTAGATATCTCTGCTCTATGTTGTTCATATTTATAAGTCTCTCACACTATCTACAACAGGAATATCAGAGACTATTTAAAAAATCCTTCATCAGCAACTGAAACCAACCAACAAGTAAGTGTTACAACTTCAAAGAAGCAGCTCAATTAGCTGAGTTTCAGCCTTCAGACAACCGGCTGGTCACACTTGGGTCACATACTACCTGAGCAGGCTCCCGTCCTGCCCTTTCACACGTGGGCCTGACAGAGACCTCGAATGGTCCCTCTGTGCCAGAACTCCTGAAATAGCATTGTCAAACAAAAGGTCCCGCTGGAACAGTCCAGAGAGCAGAGCTCCCATGCCTTTATAAGGACAGCAGCTGTGCACCTCTGCAGCATCTCTAACATAAACCTGAGCCCATGTTGCTCCTCCAAGCTGCAGCCACGGCGACAGGGACCCTCAATCAGCCAAGACTGGCCGCAAACTGGGGCGATATTTTTAGAAGGCCCCCTTTAATGCCATCTTCTGGGTGATGAGCTGCCGCAAAACCCAAGAGTGGAAATTTAGAGAGAAAGAGAGAATAAAGAGATGCATCCAACACTAAAAGAGGACAAAGACAGACCGGCTGCCAGTTTCTGTCGTAATCTGTGCACAGTGACACTCAGAGATGCTCGGTGATGGTGTCCTGCATGAAGACACCCCCCCCCCCATGCTTAAGTAATACATACATACACAGCTGTCATCCGGATGGGCTGGGTCATGATTCTCAGTCTGACGTGTGTGTGTGTGTGTGTGTGTGTGTGTGTGTGTGTGTGTGTGTGTGTGAGTGGGTGTGGACGTATGAGTGTGTGATGTGGGGTAAAACTTGGCACGTGGTGACAAAACGCATGCCCAATATCAGACACGATGTCTACTGGTTTTATAATGGAAACTAAATTAAAGTAATCCTTCAAAGCTAATCTTCAAAAACATGTTATTAAAACATTCTTCTTTTTAATGTTAATACCCACTATACCTCTACTAGTGTTTAATAATAATAAGACACACCACCTTATCACATGGAATAACAAAAATTCACTATTTTGAAAGAAGTATTTTGTCACATTAAAAAAATACAGTACAGTACAGTCTATAGTATAACATACAGCGCCTAAAACACCTACACACAGGCACTTAAACACTCAAATGTGGAATACCTGAGTGTTTCCATGGTATATACTGTAATCTGCTGCAGCAGCTGTTCAGTACTAGATGTGACTCTCAGTCAGTGACATTTTAAAACGGTGACTATGGAGAGCCAGGACTGTAAATACCTAAAGAGACAAAACTGTCAGAACAAGCACCAGTTGAACAAATCACTAGAGCATGTGTATCCCAGGACACCCATGCCACAGCGGTCTGGCCTTACAACACAGCACAGAGCTCAGCTGACACCCAAATCAGTGTACCATGTCAAGACGTAACATTCAGAGGGCTGAACCTTCAACTCCCTGCACCTGTGTGGATTGCCCTGCTGCCCCACACCTCAACACTTGCCCTTCTGATGTCCAACATAGAACTACTCAGGTAAAGGAAAAGGATGCCCTTCCTACCTTTATACCTCTCCCTGACGTTCTCGTATGCCTGCACAAAGTCCTGCTCCTCAGCGTTCGGGGGTAGGAAGGCTGGGTCAAACATGGCCATGCTGATCACACTGGCCAGCGGCTTGCCTTTCACTTCTCACCCCTCTTCTGCCTTTCCTCCCAGCTGGAGCAACTTTTGCTCTGTGCTCAGCTGTCAGAATTCAACCGGTCACTCTCTCACTCGCTTGCTCGTTCTACCTCTCTCTCACTACCTCTCACACACACACACACTACCTCTCTCTCACTCACTGTCTCAATCTCTCTCTCACTACCTCTGTCTCACACATATTACCTCTCTCTCTCTCTCTCTCTCTCTCTCTCTCTCTCTCTCTCTCTCTCTCTCTCTCTCTCTCTCACTACCACCCACCCCCCCACAAAA
>JABJVR010048954.1:0-60897 GCA_025773905.1 Chitala chitala | reverse complement strand
ATTATAATTGAAATGTTTCCATTTTTCATTCACAGGACGCCGCTGGCCAGGTTACGGTTCAGGAGCATCAGTTCACTCTAGAGGATGACCTCTTTCTTAGCTTCGGGTTCCTGCAGTCGTTCATCCTCCTCACTGATCATTACATATTGGTACTGACTCATATTCTGTGTTACCATACATCTTGTGCTGATCACATAGAATAAACTATGTTCTATAGCACAGGCACCCCAACTTTCCCTAAAGTTTGTCATGAACATGGACTCTGGACACAGATCATTAAATGCCTCTATGCATGTAAAAGCACCAGAGTAGTTCACCATGCAGCACTTTGCAGTGGTGCACTTCAGTAATACATACCAGTGCAAAACAAGCACACTCACACCCTGGGCACGCTGCAGCTCATCGACTTAATAGGACCCCCTCTGTGTGCACAGGCCCGAGTTGCCTTCATGTTAATGGTTCTGCTGAACATCGGGGTGCTCCTAGCATTCAGGTTTCTGCACAGCCCAACTCTTCGAGGTAAGTACCCAAGAAACTACGCCATAACAGTCTGAGCAAAGATCTGAGGAGCATCCAGTCAAGTTTTTTCCAAAATTACACCTGCGACATTTATGAGACTTGATAACGTCTTACGTTCCCCTTTACTCAAATATATAGGCTATACACTTGACGTCAATTCGTATAAAGAAGGGAATGTAAGTGTTGTAGGGTGGGTTTCAGATCCATCTTACGCTTTTACTCTGATTTTTTTTTTATTCTCCAGCTTCATCTGGGCTCCCATCTCAGATGTGCATGTCCATACATCTGGTCAGTAAAGCAGATACCTTCTACTATTCACTGCTGCTCTTCAACCTGTGCACCGCCTTTGGTGAGCTGCCAGCATTTGGGTGAAAGTTCTCTGCGCTGTCACTTCGTCCCCTTTCTGTGTGCGGAGGTGACTTGACCTCCTTGCTTTACAGGCCCCTGGTTTGTTGGGGAGGTGATCGACGGACATGGCGGCGCCTGCTTTGCTTTCGGCGTGTTTGTCAGTGGACACTTCCTAGAAGGCAGTTTGACTTATGTTGCGGGAGTTATGCAGGTAAGCTTGGTGCCTGAGACATGGAGGTAAACACAGCATGATGAGTCATGTAGAGATGTGTGAACTGATCAATGTCATAGACAAGCACTGAAAGAAAACATTTTCAGTGCTTCTAGAATGTAAGCAGGAGTTCCAATTACAGTTAGCAGATCAGACAGGATGTTGTCAACTGTGATGTGGTGACCAGCTTTTAAAGATGTCTGTAAAGTTAGACTCGAGTCAGAGTGCAGGATCCACACTTTCACATAGACACAATAAAACACCCCATTGAAATAAAGACGATGTACAGACAGCAGAGAGACATGCAAATCCCAAATGAACTAAACTGGCTTAAGTTCCTGTTCTGGGTTCAGCTGATGCGGGACGATCCACTGAAATTTGCACTGCACGTGACCGGGTTGTGTACTTGCACATTTTATGATGGTGGTCTGCAAAAGGAAATGTATGAACATTGCTGTGCAAAAGAGCAACAGAGAGGAAGAACCTTCTCTTATACTTGGACATCTAAAGCTTGATCTTCCTCAGGCTACAGTCCTATCTGCTCTTTATGTTCTTACATAGACAGATGAAGCATGCAGCAAGGTGACATATAGTCTGTCAGATGATAACTGCAATATATTCTGTGTAACTGTTAGGACTTTAATCCATGTGAATCGGGGCCAGCCAAGTCTGATTTAAATTTGTAATGGTAAATGGAAATTGTACAGCATGGAAAACTAATGAGTCAGGAAAGTGGTTTGGATCTAAAGCTATAAAGTTTTCACGGAACTGAGTCATCTGCATATCACGCCACTGTGCACTGGTTGCCTCTATAGGGCAGTATAAGCAATAGCACATTGGCAAACAGTTGACTTTTCCCTCCCATCCCACACAGCTGGCTTTCTTCAACGTACCCCTGACTTGCTACCTCTGCTGGAGTCTCCACCTCCGTTCCCGAGGCAATTCGTTCCAGTCCCACGTGCGGCGGGCAGGCCGCTGCCGAACTCTGCCTGTGCACGTGGTCATGCTGGTCCTGCTTGCCTGGCAGGCCTATTCCTGCTACTTCCTGTTGGAGGCGTATGGACCGCTGGCCTTCTTCCTCTCACCCGTTAGGACCTGGGCCCTCGTTCTAGGCTTGCTGCTTGTGTACCGTGCCTGGAGAGGACCCGTCCCTCACCTTCGCAACGACAGCAAGGCATGTTTGGCGTCGTGACATCGGTTCCTGACGCCAATCTAAGGCATCTTTTCCTGCCTTTGTGACTCATCTAGTTGGTTTGGTTTTTGTGACGTTTTATTTTTTTGGTTTTAACCACCTCCTTTAGGGCATCCATAGGTTTTACCAGAGGTACTCAGTATCATGTAACGAGCTGCAGGTGATTGTATTGGTATACTCACCTTTCCCCCTCACACACTATGCTAAATCTTTGACTTCTTTATAAAGCTCAAACATTGTGGACCTGTGTCTTTGTACAGTCAAACAACTTCCAGGTGAAGTGTGAAGAGTGTGTTGTCACTTATGGAGTGCTTGTAGTGTGAACACACGTGCTAGAGTAATGGAGGTAGCGGGTACCAGTTTTAGACGACTGGTCACCTACCCTTTTGACACATTGCTGAGTTTCACCCTATAAAGGCTCACTATGAGGTAAAAAGTGCAACTTGGCTCTTCACTCACTTTCTGTGGCTTTTCTGATTACAATGGGTAATTGACTAATTTAGGGACTTTGGGTTGTTCGTTGATTGTTGTAATTAGTGGTTCAGATATAACTGTGAATATTGGGTAGAAGTTTGCAGCCATATGAAGTAATTGTCACACACGCAGTGCAACTCTTACCTGGTGTGAATTAAAAATGAATGTATTTGTTTCAGGGGCTGAATTTGGAGGCTACTTTACCTAGGATCTCATTTTTAAAGCAGAACAGATTCTGCACTTCTTAACATTTTTTTTTTTTTTTCTTTGCCACTGTAAATGGACAAATGTTATTTGCCTGAAACGTGCACTTAGATATAACTGTTCGCACTTGGAAATACTCAACTTGTACTAGTGGAAGTACTTCAATCTGGATTTAAGGGTGTTTTATATGTTTGTGAGCTGTTTAACTAGGTCTTTTTTAAATGCTGCCAAGAAATATGGCTGTTTTTCCCCTCAGGTATGTGTCTAGACTTGTACATAATGTCTGCTGCTCAAGGTTATTGTACTGTTCCTTCACGTAATCAATAACGGTAGGATCTTGCTGCTGTTAATCTGTACACAGCATGCGTCAGACAATTTTTTTTAATCAATGCAATTTCAGTGAGGATGCTGAAAATTACAGTGCGGTGCTGAGAAGAAATGCAAGAGTAGCGATTTATTTCTGCCCAGCTCTGTGAGAAGCTAGAAAAATCCACAAATGTTTCTTTTTCTGCATTTGTGTTCTTGTGGTCTCTAAGCACTAGCTTGTTACTATTACTAGAAATAGTATTGAAATAACACTGTTAAAGTGGGATAGTGGGATTTCAGACATGTCCTCTAGAGGGCACAACTGCACACATAGCCAAAAGGTGGACTTTGCTGATGCTTGTTAAATTAAAACTGGCTTACCCAACCACTATGTTGGCTCCCCCTGAAATTTCCATACCCCAAAAAAGAATAGGCATGGCTGGTTAGGTGAAGGGGGGTGTGCATGTGTAATCACACCACTACTTAAGAGACTGTGAATGGGAATTCTGTTTACACTTATCCACTGCTGTCAAATATGACATTTTTAAACTGACACAGCTCTGCGGTGTGTGAATTGTTTGTAAAAACTGGAATATAGCTCATAAAAAAATATTGATTGGTGCTGTGAATAAAAATCTTGTCAAATGTCTCCTATCTGCTATTGTGTCTAACAACTTGTAAACTTTAATGCTCGTTTCATTTTACCAAAGGTTTACACATGATTAACAGTCAACAAAATTACTAGAAACATCTTTAGATAAAAAGGAGAGAATATAACACCACATACAGATTATAAAGTCTGAGTCTATATTATAACAAATCACACAGTACATTAACCACAAAACATTTACACAAGTGATTTACACATTCAATATAAAATCAGTAAAGGGGTAATCCTAATACAGTAGCTCTACCACGGTTGGCTGTAACACAGCATACGAGCAAACACTTTATTCATTATGTCCCTGGACGTATTTGCATTTTCTCCTGTTTCTTAAAATTTTCGGGACTGACACAGTTGGAGAATGCCCATTGGTCTCCGTAATGTCAATCATCAGTCGGAAGAACAAATGATGAGCCAATATGTTGACAGGAAATCTCAGATTCGGGAATTAAAAAGAGTATAAAAGCGACTTCCTGAAACACGCAAGTTAAATTGCTACATTTACAAGTTTTCGGTGTTACAAACGAGACAGGAGTTTGTAGTTATTGGTTTCCTTTTTGTGTATTTTTGTAAATACTCGTGTTTGATTTGGGGACAGCTTAGGGGCACTATCCATATTCACACCACATGTAGAGCGTTTTTGTTGTATAGCAAGTTAGGTTTATAAACAAATGTCACTTTGTGTTTTTTGTTTTGAGTCATAGTGTAGTTAAGTGTAGGTTTTGTTTTATGGTCATAGTGTAGTTAGCAGTGAATATTTTTTAGATTGTTTGATTTCTTTCTTTGCTTTGGGTTTTTTTTCATCCCTATCCTGCCTTCCTCTTTGTCCTGTCATTTGTATATTAACCATTTTGTGTACTATTGTTTGCCTATCTCTTTCTATTGACTTGTCTGTAAATGTAAGTTTATCTCCCTACCAAAATTCGTCCTTGTTATCTCCTCCACACTACAGTTTCCCACAAGCACTGTACAGTGTCTATCGGCTTCCACTGTTACCAAAATAAAGATTAATCAGTACTGACCTTGCTCCGCGTGCCCTCTACATCATGTTTACACTTGCCTGTACAGTAGCACTTGTTTGACACGTATTTTTATCATTTTTATAAAAAAAAAAAAAATCCCCTTCTATTGACCGTTAAGTGCACCAACGGATACTAAACTGGTGGATACGGGGGTTCTACAGTACTGGGTGACAAGGTTAGTGATTAGTATTACAGAAATGCAAGTTCAAGTGTTTTACACATTTAACTGCACTTGTGTTTTGACAGTATGTATCCATATAGATTAATTTCTTCTAAAATGCAGGCTTAAATTCAAATTTTCAAATATGGCTAAAACGTTGGATTATTTTTAACTGGTTGTAATGATCGACAATTAAAAAAAACAGTTCCATACAAAACTTTGCTACAGTCATAACAGATAAAAACCATAATTTTTGCCTTACACCTTTTATGTCAAAACTGATTAAGCTTTCGTAGTGCTGGGGTAACAGCCATCACCACTCAATCCGATATCTTCACAATCTGCTTCCCAACATTCCCACCCGTCATCATCGAGTGGAACGCCACTGCAAAGCAGCAGAAGTTAATCTCCTGCCTTTAATACCCATTACATGTTACACATTGCTCACAGCAAATAAAGTAATTACCTCCCATATTTTCTATTCCATGTGCAACAGTTTCCAACACCTGTAACAAAAAAAAAAGAATAATGAAGATATTTGAGATTTTTGCTCTGTGACGTTACCCTGAATGTGATCAACACCTCAAAACAAAACCAGCTTTTACTTGGTGATGCACAACAGCAAAGTCACTTACTGACAGCTGGTAACATTAACATATTAAAAAAAAAAAAAAAAAAAAAGTTTCTGAATAGGTCCTTACTTTGATCTGTCCTGCCTTCACCCATTGACTCAGCTGCAGAAGACCGGCCTCATGTTTCTCCACGTAGTTGAAAACCATAAACCTATCTCTACATTCACAAACACAGCATGTCACAAACATGCCTGCAAAAATTAGAGAAGATGGCTGGTGCTTCATGAAAAACAATTAACGTTGACTTAAGCCTTCCTTGGCAACAGATCATTCTTCTTTCACATAAAGACATTCAGAGTTCCCTGGACAATGAAGCCAAGTACCTGGTAATATTTTTCCGGTTCACCACTTCCTGGACCACTGCGTCCAGTGGTGGCGGGTAGGGTACGTCCTTGTTGTACTGCGAGATCTGTCCACAGAGGATCACGTGACCATCCTGGTTCATCTATGGGAACGCAGAAATAAACATGAGACCCTATTTAACAAAGCTACACAACTAAAACCCCCACTGTTGGAAACCACCGCCTACAGTTTTCATGCATATTCTCTTTGTATACTGCCTCAGCAACTTGCGGATACCCTTCATTTAGAGTTAACTGGTGGAGAAGCTTTTGGTTAGGGTTAGGGATAAGGCACGCACCTGCATTATCACAGCATCGCTTATGGATCCTCCCACATTATCAAAGTAGACATCCACCCCAGAGGCGCAGTTGTCCCTCAGTGCCGCCGAGATGTCGCCGTGCCGATAATTTATGGCACCGGAGAAGCCGAGCTCTGACACCAGGGTTTGGCATTTCTTATCCGATCCGCAGATCCCCACTACTCTACTGCAGCCTTCCAGTCGAGCAATCTGTATTCCGGCACACCACGTGCAAAATCTGTCACTCGTCCGTGCAATCAAAACCCATTTTAAACGCAACAAAAATATGTAGTGCCTGCGATACACAGGTGGGGGATGTCCATAAGATAACGTCAAAACATTTTTCCTCACACTGAAGCCAAAAAGTGTCGAAGGTCACACCTGCCCAGCAAGAGAGCCACATGCCCCTGCAGCTCCACTGATGACCATGGTCAGGTTGGACCCTGGCTTCACGTGCCCCTTCTCCCTGATGCCCAGTAGAGCTGTGAGACCAGGCATGCCTACTGCTCCGAGAAAGTAAGACAAGTGGCCGTCCACCATTTCTGGGTTCAACTGCAGGAACATGAATAAAAACTAGTCCGACTGATGCTACAGACAACACGCTTGGTGATCATGCAAAAAGTCTCTTATTGCATACATCTTTTACCACAGCTTTTTTATTATTGCAACAAAGATGGAGGGGATATTTCTTACTGTGCTACATTTAGCACAACTTTAGACTGAGCAGAAATTCTGTGTAGCAAGGCTGCTTATTGTTGTGCAGTGTTGTGATTAAGGAGCTGACATACCTTTTGAAGCTTGTCGCCACTCACGATGTCGTAAGTCTGCCAGCGCCAGGAAAAGGATGTCACAACGTCACCTTTGGAGAAGGCCTCGTGCCTGCTTGACTCCACCACCCCGACACCTCCGCCATCCACACACGCCGAGAGTGCCCACGGGGTGAGGTAGTCCGTGCCCGTATCATCGTTCATGCGGCATCGCTAAAATTATAAATAATTTATTTTGTCAAGAAAATCTAGTGTGTGGGGGAACTTTAAAAAGGGGGAAAAAAAACCCAAATATTTTTTTTTATATCTTCCAAATTCAACCACAGAAAATGACTGCAAACAATCTGAAGACCAATTAGGTGGGGAATTACAGTCCTGTAGGGCTGCAGTAGATGCAGGTTTTTACTCCAGCCAATTCTTTCAATTAAATTTAACCACGACCTTAATTACTTCATTGCTTTGCCACATTTGCCTTGATCATTTCCAGCTGTATGTGCTTAGTCCTTTTAATCTGAGAAGAGTTACAGAGTAGAAAGTTAAAATTGAGACTCTTCTGCTTTAAGATCTGTAACAAAAATATTAGTCACACATTACAATATGACTTACTGCAGAATCAGAGCAGAAAATGTATGGGTAATTCAGCAGTGTTTAATTCAAACCAGTAATAATTACTTGTATTCAAACTGTAATTAATGAACAGCACAATCATGTGCCAGTGACAAAATGCTTAATCAGGAGCAGTGATTTAAGGGATTATTAACAAAAAATGAATTAAAATGGCAAATATTTACCATAACTGTTTACAATGTTAAGAAGCAGTCAGTGAGTCTTTTCATGCTCTATAAATTCTTATAAATAATGAATAAAGCTTGAACATTTCTGGACTGACACAGTACTTATACAAACGTTAATAATGCTTAATTGAGATTAAGGTTCAGTTAAAAGTAGAAGTTATTCAAAATAAAAACCTGAACCCACTGTGGCCCTCCCGGACCGTGATTCCCCACATACTGAAGACTCTCTGGTGAATCAGTTGCACGTTATGATGTCAAAACCAATTAAACTTACTGCACCACTTACGCTGCTTTCATACATATTCAGAGAAAGAAACATCGCGAATCTTTTGATTTACAATCCATTTGAAAATAATGACCCAACAAAAACATAAATCAGCCAACATTACTATCACTTATAAAATTAACAATAAATTTAAATTGTGACTACTACGTCATATCAGTATCCATTAGATGCATAAACAATAATCTACGAGCACTAAACAAGGTTCACTATTTGTGCCCACTAAGGTTTCTAAAAATCAAACTATGACACAGTAAAACACGAGTCCACGTCCAGATTTAATGACCACCATTGATCCTCAAAATTTCAAGAGCGGGTGTACAGAACACCCTAACACATCACCCTGCTGCCCTAACTGCTGACTCGCACAGCAAGATCAGTGACGTCAGCAGGTTGACCTGTCACGCGCCAGCGCGTGCACACGTCTACATTTATTCATTTTACATTCAGCACACAGGCGCTCTCACCATGTAAGGGTCGACAGACAGGTAAAGCGTGCGAACGTGGACTTCTCCCGGCTTCAAATCGACTGCAAGAGTAATTTCCTCAACACGAAAATTGCCTGGTTCGGGCTCTCCATCTTTTCCTATGGGAACGCATCGCATCAGTCAGTACACCATACCACTTATTCACGCTGCAAAATACCTGCAAACTGTCTGCAAACCGCTTCTAACGTACCAGGTCGAGAATGCAGAACTACTCTCCTTATCAATGACATCGTACAAACAGTGAAGCAAGGCTTGGAAAGCGACGTCAGTTGTTGATTAATGATTTTTTTAGGGTTAACTTTCTTCCCAAATAGTTCACACGGAATTGATTGAAAAGTGCGTGTAGCTTTTGTAGACCAGCTGTTTTACAGCAACGCATTCTAGTTTCCTTCTTCCTCGGACAAAAGCAACTGACCGAAAATGTTTCGTCTCGACCTAATGAAAAACATGAGAGCGCCATCTGCAGAACCGTGGTACTAAACAGAGTAATGACAGCGAAGTTTAACTGAACTTCAATTTAGGTAAAAATCGCTTATTGGCCTTTTGGTTCAGGTCTAACTGTAGTGGCGCGTTTTTATCACAAAGTTGCGCTGTGTCCAATTTTTACCTTTTTGCCTCTTTTTTTTAAAGGGTTTTTTTTAGAAGGACGTCAAGTGGAAACTAAGGTGTAGCAGCTGCTGTCCTGACCGGTGCTGCCACAGGGGGACCTTCAATTTCCTTTTTAGCCTTTTAGTGTTTTTGTTTTACTGTTTTAGTATTTTTGCCTCAATTCTCCCAGACCCGTGAAGACTGAAGACACCGGGAGAATCGAAGACGACGGATAGTTTGACTGGTGAGGGACCTTCCTACATCCCAAGGCACAGAGTGGACCCAAAGAGTGGTTCCTCAGCAGCAGTTCCAGCAGCCAGCAGGGCTACTTTGGTGGGACTGGGTCCAGGGCCAAGCAGAACCCTTATAACTTGGCCCAGTTCTGCTGAGAAGTGCTGTATCTGGGCAAGGACAGAAGGGGAGGGATGTTCCTGACTTCCCTCTTCAGTTAGACTTCCTGTTCTTCTCCCAGCTCTGTGTGCATCTTGCAGCCCCTCTGGAGCACCCCCATTAGTACTTTATGCAGTTGTGGCTGTCCTGATCCATGCACCAGCTTGTCAGCGGGTGGTCCGTCTCCTGCCCAATAGTCAAGATGCTGTCGGACCACTATGATCATGCGGTGGGGTGGAGTAAGGCTCTTCTGGCAGACCTTCACCCAGAGGCCCACTCCAAACATTGTGTCCTGTAGAAGGCCATGCTAGAGCAGAGAGGTGCTCGTGCTGGTTTGGGCCTGGAGGAGGATGTGTGGACCAGGGTTCAGCCTAAGGGCTTGGATCATCAGCTGCAGGACCTGAAATGTCTGCTTACTTGTCTTACTGTATGCGAGTACTTCCTCTCACCGTGTCAAGACCGCACAAGCCGGCTGTAGCCCCCTGCAACCTCAGCTGCAGCAACGAGCAAACCCCAAATGTCATCTGTGTAATTCTCTGACTGGTTATGTACGGGATGCTAAATCGGTCTCAGTCTTCAAATCCCGACTGAAGACCTACTGCTTTTACTTTTTTCACAACGGTTTCCATAGCCCACCGTAATTAATGCTGCTGGCGCTGCTGTACGTGCCAATATACCTGTGATATTTTGTTATGGGACTGCTAGTGTTTGTATTATGTAGTAACCCCTCTGTGCAATCCTTCTCTGTTCATATGTGTACCTGGTGCCCAACTCTGCACCATCTGAGCAGAATGCCTTGCTAGAGTCATTAACCCCCCGAGGCGCCCCCCCCCCGGCGGGGGGGGGGGCGTGGGGCAAGGGGTGGGGGGGGGGGGGGGGCAGCTGTTCCCACACCTGAAGCACAGGAGGACTCCATAATGCCATTTACATTCATAGTCTCAATCATAACCTCTTTATTGTGTAATGTTGGCATGCCCAGGAAGGGCTGGGCAGCTAGTCAACCTTGGCCCCCCAGAGGTTTTTTCTCCACACTGTGGAGTTTTTGGTTCCTCCCCTCTGTTGTTTTCTGGTTTTATCTTCAACCTTAACCATCTGTCTGCTGCTACTTTCTGTAAAGTGCTTTGAGACAACTTGTTGTGAAAGGTGTTATATCAAAATAAATTATAATTGAATTGAAATATGGGAAATCCAGTTCATCATTCACTAAATTTAAAATGCATTTTTCCCTTTTTCCAATAATAATGGCTTGTTTAGATGAAACATTGCAGGTTTGATACCAAAAGGATCAACAACAATCATGAAATCGGAAACCACTCTAATTAATTTTATATTAATATTTACTGAGTTTATATGTTCCCCTGCATTTTATGAATGTGAATTTGATGTTCAAATGTAATTATTTTATAATGTTCCATGAGAGAATCTGTCTTTATGTCCTGTTAAGTAAGTTTAGAAACTAAGAATTTATTTAATATGTATTTGTGTGTGCGCGCGCATGTGCAGATCTCGGGACGTTGCACACGTCTCCCAGCAGTGGACCTTGTCCTTGCTGTTTGTTCAGTTTTAAGAAAGTTACTTGGTGTAGCTTTAACCTGATTGTTCATCAAGTTCCAGATTTCTTAGGTGTGCAAAAGGCTTTACAATTTAAACAAAACCATAATGGTAATTAGCAAATAGTTATTGATTTAATTAATGTATGGAAATGTTTCCTCATTTCATTTCATAAAAACTGTTCAGTTCATACAGATTTGAAGATTCCCTATATTGAATATTGCATAAGGTTTACACAGTTAATAGGTCATCTTTTTGTTTTACATTAATGTTCAGTGTGTAGTAATACTAGATCCTTGTATGTGACAGGACAGTTAAGTCACTGTTACACTTGTTTGTTTGGGGGGTTTGAGCTACAGTGCATGTGTTTTACAGGCCTGTGAAGGTGTGGGAATGTGTAGTCGAGTTATAAATGAAATTCAAAAGTAATTTAATTAAGGAACTGACTGGTTCACCGTTGTATATAAATGATAGTTTGAGATTCCTGCCTGTATGGGGAGTCCAGCAACTAATATAAAAACCTGGCAAAGAAAATTTAATGGGAAGGCTCTAAGTGATGAGTTGAATACAACTGAAAGGATAACATAATCAGTGTAATTTTTTTCATGTCTGTCATTTTCAACTGTTTCATTGTCACTTAGGAAATGGATCCAAATTTTCTCACTCCCTTTATTCAAAACTCTTTCAAGGTTGTTTCGACACCTCCTCTCTATTATCTCCTTCAGTTTGGACATGAAGATTCTCATCTCCGATCCATCTGTATCTTCACTTGTTCTACTGCTACTGCTCATTTTGCAACATTTGATATAACCGAGTCAGTAATACTATGTAATTTTAGACCTATTTCCTACTTCAGATTTTTATCCAGAGTCTTGGAGAAAGTTGTCTCCATTCTGCTCCATCATTTTTAGGCTACAATTCCAATTATTATGAATTTCAATCTGTCTTCAGAACCTGGCGTAACACTGAACCGGCTTTACAAAAATTCACAATGGTAGTATGCAGCACTGGACAATGAAAATCCTGTTATGTTGATTCTCCTCAATCTGACTGCTGCAATCGACACTGTGGACCATGACATTCCCATTTCTTGTCTTAACAAACTAGTAAGTCTTTTAGGTACAGTGCTGGAACGGTTTATATATTATCTTAGGAATAGGAGTTTCTCAGTGAGCTGGGGAAATGTTTTGTCTTTTTGTCGGTTGCTGACCCCTGGTTTGAGCATTCGGATTAGACTCTGGAGCTGTGCTAAACCTTGGCAAATTGGTGGTCAAGTACTTTGGCAGCTGGAAGGCCAGAAGGGATGCGGCCGGAGGTCTCACCCTGGTGGATGGTCCCTTAAAGGTTCTCGGAGTCTACTTCTTAGCAGAGGGTGCTGCCTGAGTAAGCTGGGAAAAGCCTTTGGCCATTGCCAGACATAGGATGGGGCTATAGAAGGCCAAGTCCCTGTCCTTCATTGGTAAGGTGCTAGCTCTTAAAATAGATATTCTTCCTACTCTCTTCTACCTCATCCATGTTTACCCCATGCCCCACTACATGCGACATGGCCTTACTAGAGATATCTTTGGTCTCATCTGGGGGTGCAGAAACAAGTGTGGGAGAACAAAAATTATGTATCTGGGCAAGGACAAAATGGGGGAGGGATGTTCCTGACTTCCCTCTTAGACTGCCTGTTGTTCTTCCAGCTCTGTGGGTGTCTGGCAGCTCCCCTCAAGCACCCCCATCAGTTCTTTTTGCGGTAGTGACTGTCCTGGTCATGCGCCAGCCTGAAAGCAGAGACTCTGCCAGACCACTACGACCATGTGGTGAGGTGAAGTAAGTCTCTTCTGGCAGTCCTTCAACCAGAGGCCCTCTCCAAGCATCGCGTCCTATACAAGGCCATGCTAGAGCGGAGAGGCACTCGTGCTGACTTAGGCCTGGAGGAGGACATGTGGACCAGGGTTCAACCTAAAGGCTTGGATCATCAGCTGCAGGACCTGAACTGGCAATGCACTCACAATTTTTGGGACTGCAGGTACATGCAAGGTGTCTGAAGACATGGAGCTGAACTGCGCGGGATGCCAGATCCACAGTTTGTGTTGACCCAGGCAAAGATGTTGAACGGGTGGCCTCAGAGCGCTCAGACTCTCTCTCTCTCTCTGTCCTGGATGCAGATCAGCATTACCAAACATGAACTTTAGAGTGTGAGGACGGCACTCATCCATCGAGGGACAGACCTGAGCACTTGGGGTTTGTGTCAAAAGGTCTGTGCTTTTAGGATGGAGCAGGACATCACTTGGTGGGGCTTCCATGGGGCGAAGGAAAGGTGGAATGGACTCTTCAAGCTGTAAGTCTTGCTACTTTCTTAAGTTGACGCTGTTTCATCCTCAATGGTAAGTGTGGCACTTCTATTTCAGGACGCACCTGACAGGTGTCTGGTGTTTTCGTGGGGCATGTCCTTTAATGCTGCACAGATTGTAGATCAGTCTTCATTTTGAACTGTGATTTTAGTCATTTTGGGTATTGAAGAGTCAAAAATTAATAATTTAAAGTATCAGACACAGCCACTTGGTCTTTTGAAAAGTTGAGATTCAGCATTGTGCTGGATTTTAAAAAAAGTTTTGAAAATCCATTTAATGTATTATTTGCATGAAATTTAATGTCTGTATTTAAATTATTATTGTATTTAATTAGTATTGCAAATAAAACTTGTGTGTTCAAAATTTCAACGGGATGATGAGATGAATGCCCAGTTGTTGTTCTAAACAGTAAGAAGACAAAATAAGGAAAAAAAAAGATAAAATATTAGCTAAATGAAAATAATAATAATAATCCAACTCCATCTCAGAAAGATATAATGCACGGTTGTGCAGCTGTTTTTGTTAGAGTGGTCAGTGGTAATGCCATTCACTTGGTTTAATTGCTCTTGTTTCACATTGTTTTTGCTTTATTAAAGTAAAAATATTATTATTATTATTATTATGCTTTTACTTTAATAAAGTAAAAATTACAATATTATTAGTTTGTGATCATAAGTAGTGTGCCTCTGTAGTTAGTGTTTCCATTAATTGTAAAAGATGACATTGTAAAATTTGTGATAGTACAACTTTTTCTGTTATTGAGGGTCCACAGTCCATCATTTACTGTACAAATGGCCCTTGTAGAAGGTGCATGTGTGAAGACATGCGTTGTGGTTTGTGTAAAGTTTTCTTTACAATTGAATGTAGTCGACTTTCAGCTTGTCCTCATGTGGGCAGGTAAAATTTCATCAGATCAGCCGGCCCCCCAGTTAACAATTCACACATCCACAGGTTTTTAATGTCAGATGGCCTTCCTGACACAACCCACCTTCCCATTCAACCTGTGTTTGGGACTAGCATCAGCGCGTGTAGCCCCAGCAGCAGAAATTCCAACCCACAACCTCAGAAGTACAGGGCAAAACTGCTAACCACTGAGCCACCGTACATATCTTTGCAACTGAATGTGATCTGATAATCCTTCTACCCTAGACTTCATTCTTATGATAAAGTTATAACCCAAGTGCTGTTAACTGAACATGGTAGCATGAAGAACAAAAAATATAACACAAAGTCATATGTAGTTGGTATACTGTCATTTAGAACCCAGCTAACATCTTATTTAGGCCTAATTGTTGTGCAGGTGCAGTTATGTCCTGCAGCTAATAAAAACAGGAAACCCCCCCCCCCCCCGGATTTCTGCCTATGAGTCTAACCAATGTTTGAGGTACACTAGGCACTTGCAACAGCAACGTAGGACATTTCTTATATCTTTTGTATTTTTTACAAAATAAAATTAATTTTTAAGATTTTTAATTTTTTCTATCTTACGTATTAACTTACCATTTCGCATAACTTATATTAATGTTTGCTATAGCCTATTTGAAATGGTAATGTACAAGAAATTGTTTTAAAATTTTATACACCTTAACTTAGGACCGTTAAGCCATTGAAACTGAAATAGCGGTCATTCCGCATGTTCTGAACTGACAGCACTGGTTCAGAAGCTGAAGTATATTTGGATGTAGGTGACAACGGTTAAATATTTTTCTATTTAAGGAAGACACATGGCACCCAAATATTTGCAGATAACACTTAAGACCGTTCATTTATAACATGGTGACTTTTTGACTGACTACAGCTCGGACAAATAACGTAGTATGAAAAGAATGCATGTGCGCAGGGAAGTAACTTTTGTAATACTGGGGTGGTGTGGAGGGGTGTTGGTGTGCAGCTTGTCGGGAGGAGTGTAGGAGGTGCACCAAGTGTGCCTGCCATTTAAAGTCACGGGCTCGCGAAAGGAATGCACGTCCCCAGCGCGACAGGACCTCGTTCAGCTGTATACGCTTTATTTTTAAACACACTGGGTGGGTCGGGAGGCGGCTGATGGAAATGAGCGGCGCGCGCCGCAGCTCTCTATCTCCCTTCAGTCCCACCCCCCCCCCCACCCCCTGCACGCGATCAGTCTGTTCTGTCCGGTGCTTCGACGGTACTGTTAATGTACCAGTCCCAATGGGATTATAACTGCTTGCGGAAATCATTTCAAGGAAATTTTAAACAAAGGGGCTGCAAAACAAGCAGATACTTAAGTTTATTCCACCTTTTTTGTTCGGTAAGTACTGTAGTTGGTTTTGAAAGTTTTGTGTGTTGCGAGTTTTAGAAGACGTTCATTAGATACTCTGCGTGAACAGGTTGAAGGTGCAGGGTTTTTCAATTGTTACACTGAAAATTATGAGTTCGTTTATTTAATTTTTTCGAATGCACGTATTAATAACGGAAGCTGATTAGAGGGGTTGTTAACATATAGATTATTCGATTTACACGAATAAACCTCTGCTTTCTCGGTTTATACAACAACGTCTTTAAAATTATTTTTAATTTTTTTGACCTTGCATTCGTTTTAACATCTCGAGAAATCTAGAGTCCTTGTTAAGGGAAATGTACATTTTTCGCGTAAATTATATGTAACAATGTTCGACGACTGAGCACTTGTTGCACTGTATAGGTGAGAAGACGTGTTGGAGGACATGCCTTAATGCTTTCTCTTTTTGACGTTTTGAAGGACATGCTGTCATGTTTTGACGTGTTGAAGGACATGTTTTCTTGTTTTCTGTTTTTACAGGACAAGTGGGGTTTTATTCTGTAGTCAGTTTTTTGATTGGCAAGAAAGTTTGTTTTAACATTGTTCCATGGTATTCTGTTTTCGTAACTGGGTGTTTTGTTATGAAATACATTATTGAATTATAAAATGGATAGATTACGATTTCTTAAATTAATGGTCGTATACGTGTATTTTTTAAAAACAATTGTTTTATAAATTATTATTAAATTATATTATATTATATAATTATTATTAAATTATCTTCCGCTCAAGCGGCAGGTAAGAAGTTTTGTGCGAACTTTGTGCGTTCCGCCAATTTGATGAAGAGTGGTTAGTTTTAGAAAATATTACACATCACTTTTAGTCGTATTCCTACGACTATCTTGATTTTCTGTAAATGTGATAGTATGAAAATATTTCAAATTGACAGAATTAGTTTCAAGAGATACTTAAAGGGATTCATATGATATTTTATGGCGAAAGCGCAGGATGTGACCGCCTGCTGGAGGTGAGGATGCGGAGTGCACAGCGCAAAACCCTCCTTCTCACAATAATAGCAGTAAAATTAACGATTATTTTGATTATTTTATTTTATTTTTTCTGTAGACACTTTATGCACATCTATAGGTAGCTGTTTTGCAAAACCCCAAATTTAAAGGCTCTGAAATGAATTTATGGTTAGCGCTTAATCTCAGGTATATAACTGCTAATGTAATCCCGAAAAAAATTTTAATACAAATTTATATATAACTTTTGTTTTTCATCAGATTGATTTCATGTGTTAGGTTTAGCGTTGCTGTATAAACGCGGAGGTTATGGTATTTTGTGGAGGCTCACTATCACGTTGTCAGATGAGTTACTGAGGTGAGCTGCACCCTCATGCCATCTGTGCCAGTCAGAGGAACGCATCTTAACACCAGACCCGGGCACCGAGACGCGCCCTGCTCCAGTTTCTGCCTGGCCCTCACTTAGCAATGTAAAACAGCCCTTCCACATATTTCATGTTGTTCTCTAGATTACTGAATATTTAATATTAGCGGAGTCTACGTGAATTAACTAAAAATAACTTGTGAGATTATAGTGAGGAAGATGGATGAAGGTTTGTCTGAATGTGGAAATGTACGAGCCGAGTTTATGCTGATCACTTCATTGAAATAAAGTATTTATGAAATGGCAGTGTAAAAAGCAAAGATCGTAAGGGATGTTGAACATGAATGCTGTCAGCATTTATAGCATAACATCAATTTTAAAATACGGAACGTCCGCAGGAAACACCGACCTCAATATTTCCGTAATCTTTAATACTAATAAAGATTGTGGCAACGTTCTTTCCCAAAACAAAATTAGGGAAGAGATGTTGATCAGTAGCCTTTATTTTCAGCACCTTGTTTGATAGTCCAAACTACAGCATTTCTTAAGTACCTGGAATCCATAAATGTGTTCAGTTGACATTTTCTCTCCCAGTGAGAGATCCTAAGGCTGTCCTGAAACTTTTAATTCTAAATATGTAATTGATGGTAGTGATTATAAATATGTACTTTTATTTTTTGACCCAGTGTCCGGTGTCATATTTATACTGTACACATCTGCTTTAAAATCCAGTGTTGTCCAGTTTGCAAACCTTTTTTGTAGCACGAAGACCTTTCATGGTCTGGTGAAGCCTGAATATCCCTTCTCACACACGTTTTATGTATGAAATGCATAGGATCTTAAATGGAAACAAGTATAACTTATATACAGTTATCAAAAATTAAAATTCATAGATACCCTGAAATTTGCTGCTGTCCAGTTTGGATAGGGAGAGTTTTGTGTGTGTGTGTATGTGTGTGTTTTTAAGATCTCTATTGTAATATGTTGTTAACATGTTTACTATTGGTGTTCACGCTATGCTGTGTTGTCGTAGCACAGTCATACAGCTGTTGCTTGCATTTATGCATCTTGTGGCATTTCAGACATGCCATATACTTCTGTGTTCCCTAGGGGTACATGTGAGAATAAATATTAAGTGTTGACTGCAGAGAGTAGTGAGTACCCCCACCTAGTTCTAGTTTTGGATTACTTTCTGTTGTGACAACTTAAAAATGTCAGTTTGGGTTCAACCAAGGAGCTTCAACTATTCATGTATTTTTTATGTCCATGGTGCCGTGTTCACCTGTTTGGGTGTTTCTGTTGTTTTTCTCCTCCTTCTAACCAGTGTTTTTGTGAAAGAATATTAATTGAGCCAGGAGAACAGACTTGACTTCGTGAGGGTATCTGGTTTTTATAAGGCCCGCTCTTCTACCTAAGGTAAATAGAGAAGCAGAAGATGTTTATGTCTGTGCAGGCTGAAGATGAATCCTTGGATGAGTAGTGAAATGTTCCTGTCAAGAAGAAAGAAGTCCAGCTGACATTATTCAGCTTCCAGACAGCTCCACCTGGATGACTGAGAATCTTCATCGACACAGAACATGTTTGTTATAAGCCATTTCAGCAGTGATTCCAAAACACCATTTCTTATAATAAGTGACTACAAATGTATGCAAAAGAATCACCCTCTGGTGTGGGTGTCCCAAGTTTGTTGTGTGTGTGCAGATAAGGTGATTCCTGAAGGTGGGTGGAGCTGGGAGAAGAAGGTCCGTCTAAGATAAAACCCGCTGCACTCTTAAGATACTGAGGGAGACTCTGGGTGGCTGTTCATTACTTGAATATGATCTTCTTTTACCTCGGTCCCCTCTTCAGAGTCTGAAGTCACGTAGCCTGCTTTTGAAATGGAATAAGGAAACAAATGTTCTCAATGAGTCTACTACAATTTTACATTTATGGCAATTGCAGTTGGAGACTCAGATTATGTAAATCAGAACCCAGTTTCCTTACCGATTTAATTGGGTAAATGCATCTCTGCTGACAGCATTTTTAACCTGTCAGAGATGATAATTAGGCCTAGGTATGAAAAATGACAACTGAAACAAAAATGAATAACGTTTTAATGGGAATCCAGTGGAACAGCTCATAAGTGATTTTGTGCATGTACTGTAAAAAAAACAGAGAAATTATTTTATGAAAGGTGGGCTTGAACTGTCCTGGGCTTTTGTTAAAAACGGACAGAACCTGAAGTTCAGCAGTTAGTCTCTACAACTGAGCTGCTGAATTGCCTACACTGACCCCTGCTGTACATATGCGTCACCAAAATTATTGTGTGTATTCACCCTATCCTAGGGCAAGACTGCAGCAGATTTTTACTCTGTATTGTTTGTGATTCATGGATGTGAAGAATTGCAGCACTGATGCCTGAAAGTAGACCAAACTTGACTGTGTCTGGGAGTTCCATAGTAACAGAGTGATGTAGCGAGGGATAGCCCTGTGTCTGCAAAGGACCGATAAGACAGTGCAAGACTTGCATGCCTCAGAGAGATACAGCTATCTGGGTCAAGAGTCCCTGTTCACCAGCCCTACGTACATTTCCATACGTACATTCCACTTGGTCTGAGTAACAGGTGGATACTGTCTTTGTTGAGAATGGACACCAAGGTTGCAGAGTTATAAATGTATTTCCAAACTTTGATGTAACAGCCATTCTTCCTCTGACCCATTGGGATGGATCATGGATTGAATGGTGTCAAGTGTTTGCACATTTAGAATTTTGTGCATGTAACGTGTCGTCTGGGTACCTTTTGTATGCTAGTCAATGCCTGCGAGTGTTTTGGGTGCGTAAATATTGCGAGAAGCCAAGCATGCATCTGTCTGTTCTTCAGGTTCTGTGTTTCACCCCAGCACATCGCTGCCTTCTTGGGCTGAGGAGAAAGGGCCCACCCCCACCCTGTCCGCTGTAGCCATGACCTCCACCACAGAGTATGACAACGTGGAGATCGTACCGCAGTACAGTCGCATTAACACGCGCTTCGAGCTCTCCGACGAGGAGCTGGACAACGACCACTGCTCGGCACGCCGATTTGAGCGCTCGCGCATCAAAGCTCTCGCAGGTGAGTGTGTCGGCGGGGTGGGCAGAGTGTCAGTGAGGTGGGCGAGGGGCCAGCATTATGACGTAGTGAAAGCAGGGAACCTTCCAGACTCACCATAACAAAGAACCATGCGAACCTTGTATGATGCTCCCCACTCCCACCTTGAGTTGGTCTCATATTTGACTGCAGCACGGACATACATGTGCACAGATTAAACGATGGCTGAGTGCTTAATGCTTATGTTCTCTACTAAATGTTTCAGTGCCGTTTTACTCCCAGAATAGAACAGTTCGCTGAAGACAATGTTTCTTGTGAAAGGTAACGTCCATGCAGGGATCAAGAATGGTCACGCATTTCACCACACAGTAAAAACCAAACAAAAAAAGAGGAACGCCAACAAAATAATTTTAATAAACTGAGTAGCACATTTGTCCGAATTCATTACTAACACTCATCCCCTTTATGCTTAATATATGATCCTCAGACCCTTTTTGTACAAGCTCTTGTGTTGCTAGACAGAGCTTTCCCCCTTTAATCGAGTTAACCCTCTGCATTGCTCTGTGACTGCTCCCACAAGAACTGCATCCATTATTCACAGACAGGCAGGAAGTGGTAACTGCTTCGCTCTCAGCCATTCTGCAGCACAGCAATTCATGTATCTTGGTTTACTTATGCACAGGAACATGCCAATATTTCCCCATCATTCACGTTCAGTGTGGTGATGGGATAATCAAAGCCGCACCCACCCCCACGCCGCTCCTCTCCGTCGACCACGCCCTTTTCCTTTTCACACGTTTCCTGTGTGGCCAGAGTTTGTCACCTATCACCAGAAGCTGTGAGCGTGCCAGGAGGACGCGACCCTTTTCACTTTGCTGTATGTTTTTGGCTGTAATGTAAAACGATCGGTGTTGTCAAATACCGCAGTCACGTTCCCATCATCTCCTCATTTCTAAAGTAGGCGTGAGCAGACAAGGTGTACGTAATTTCACTGATCTTATTTAACATTGCAGTAGCTTTTACTGTCTCACTGTGTGAACTTATTTTCTCAGTTCCTGCACTGTGTGGTGGATTTTACATTAACTTTTCTGTGGCGACATTTAAAAAAGTTATCCTACTCCTGCTTGGGAGACTGAGCGAGTGAACTTGTAAATGTTCAATCTTCAACACCCTGCAGAAGCCTTCCTTTTCTTTTCCTCTTCCTCACACTCAGTTGTATGTGCTCTGGTGTTCAGTGGTCGTCAGTAAGTTCTATGGAGCGTAACGATCATAAAGATAAGGAAATGCAGCCCCTTGTCCCTGTCCTGTATCACTCGGATGTCACGCACAAGTGTGCATTGGTCATAACCCCTCAGTGTCCCCGCCCTCCCCTTGGCACAGTAGTGCACTGACACCATCCCCCCCCCACTTTTTGCTGGGTGGGACTGCTAGAAACGTTCTGGCATTCTCAGAATAGTTATCTGACGGATCTAGGCAGCTGCCCCTTCGCTTGGCTCATCGCTGAGATTTCTGGGATGTCTGGTGGAGCCCGTTAGCTTTGACAGATATCAGAGGCAAGACTTTAAATAGTGTGGGGGGAGAGAGGGGGAGAGGGAGAGGGAGGGGGGAGTGAGAGAACGAGGGGCGCAAGGATGTGTGAAGTTCAGAAGAGAAGGGATGCTGCTCTCAGTTGCTCAGGCTTTTTATAAACGGTGCCATTCTGTGAAGGCTGAGTGCAAATGTGTTTTTACATCCATTCTGCCTCATTTTTCTCTCTGAATGACATGAACTCCTGTGTGTCAGACCTGCTATTTCTGCACCATAGTCCAAGAAGCAGATTGCGGATTGTCACGTGTCACTCCAGATTTATGGTTTGTGAATGGGCAAACTTGCTAGCTATACATGTACCAGTGAACATGCACATGCACACAGACACACCTGATTGTGCACAGTCCTACACGCACACACACACACACACACACACACACACACTTACCTCTGCCCAAACAAATAAGCACACATACATACATACATGCACACACCTGGTATCAGTCACATACACACACACTGTGTGTGTGCTGTTTACAAGCATGCACCCACGCTGCCCGCCTTGCTGCCTGCGCTCTCCCATAATGACATAACCCAGGAGCAGAGGGAGTGGGCTGTGTAGCACTCTCAGGAGAGCACGTGCTCAGGGATGTGCCGTATGCAGGCTGGCATGATGGTGCGATTCGGATGTGTGCGTGGGCTGAAGGGAGGTGTGTCTCTGAAGTGAGGAGAGACAGAGCGAGCGAGAGAGAGAGAGAGAGAGAGAGAGAGAGAGAGCGAGCGAACGAACAGGAAGGCAAAGGAGGGAAGGCAGAGGAGAAAAGGAAGCGTTCGGTATTCAGCACATGGTGTTCAGCTAGCTCACCAGGAGCACAACCCTGGGTGACAATGAGCAGCCCCTGTCTGTACCGGGCTGCACTCTGCCAGGGCCAGCTGCACGAGGTCCGGCTCAGCCTGAAGAGTGGTAGGGACGGGTCCCGCCAGATTGCTGGTGGGGCCAGGGAGCCGCCCGCACGGACAGGCAATGGCGCCAAAGAGCTCCCAGGCTATACGAGTGCGGGCAGTTGGAGCAGGAGTACCCCCCCGGTCCTCAGGGCACACAGGCGTATCCGCCCAGAGCCAGAGCGTCAGCCTCAGAATAACGGCTTGCTTTTGGATGTGCCGTCACCTGGAGCTGTGCCGGTCCCTATCCTTTGCTCTTCCTCCTCCTCCTTGTCCTCATCGTGTGCCCCAGGACGCCGCAGCCCGGCAACGTCCTCATGCAAAAATGTGCGGCATACTCGATGGCTAAGATGCAGCACCTCCAGTGTTTCTTACCTCTCCATCCTAGACGGGCGCTTCAGGCAGCTGCAAGGTACGGTTTGCTCCAAGTGTCTTGGGAGTGTAGGTGGCTGAGAGGCCTCTGTCACCTGTGCATGGCGGGCTGTTCATGCGACCGCGCCGTGCCCCTCCTGCTGTTGTAAGACCAGGTGGAGCTCAAAGAGTGTCTTCTGGAGGTGTTGGTTTACATATATGTGTCATGTTACTGTTTACTTTGAAATGGCGGTGCTGCAAATATTTGCCAGGCTGCATGTTTCGTGTCTGTCCTTCAGCAGTAAGGCTGCATTTTTGTGTTCAGTGTTTATATTGTTTCTGTGTTACAGTGACTTGTTGAGACAATGATCGGCCAATACAATTGTTATGTGCCAGTTTAAAAGTGCTGCAACAAGCACTGTCAACATTTCCTTGATTGTCCCTGTACGTAATTGGAAGTTTGTGGTTATCACCTAATTCAGTTAAATATTCTTTTGGTTAAATGTACGGCTCCTGAAGGCACTTCAAAGCCTTCACAATAATGACCAGTGACAGAATGCAAATACTGTTGGTAATGTATGCACGGTGTAACTTCTGCTGTGAAGTGTTGCTTTGGAGCCGGGCCGCCGGCTCTCATGAGTTTGTGTTAAGTGACGCAAGCTCTGGAGCTCCCTAGAGACATGCTGCTTCAGCTTTGAAGAGAGTAAGGCTGGCTTCTCGGATGGATAAGATCACTGACTAGTGTGTTTCGACACTTGTGCTGTTCCTGTTTGGGCTCCATGCCTTCAGTCATTGGGCCTTCTCCAGGAAATGTGTCTGTCAATTTGCACCTCTGCATGGGGCATCTTACTGGCTGGTCGGTAAGGAAGAAAGGGATCCTTAATTAGCATGTTAGGAGAGCAAGTGTGTCTGTGTCCTAATGAGGTGATTTCCTGTTGTGCACTTTTGCATCTCAGCCAGATGTTCTTCCCACTGAGCCAGGAGCCACCTTTAGACCACATAGTCCATGACCCCAGGTTTTTCCATGTAGAAGTGGCGTTTATCCTGATTATAATCTACCATATTGCATGTTCCTCTCTAGATAAATTATGCAGGCTTTCCCGCCTTATGTTTATCTTTCAAGTGCTGCAACTATTGGTATATATGCATTAATGTCCACTATAAATCCACAGGTCCTCACCTCAGCCTATAATGAAGTGACCTGTACCAGCTACATAACACACACATATATCAAACCGTACATACAGTCTCCCTGTGTTCCTCTCGTACTCCCTTTGTTACATAACGGAGATATTCTTTCTGCAAAATGTTTCCTTAGGCATTTCACCCCCGCCATGCACTCATGTTTTTTAACACAGTAAAATAACTTGGACGGACGTAGCGGCAATGTAGGCCTCTTGTAATAATGGCTGACACGGCTCCACACAGGGAAAATCCATCAGTATGAATAAGTCATGGGCGGTAGGTTGAGTTGTAGATTTAAACTGAGACTGCTGTGTAGATATAGTAAGACAGACCTGCATTATCCCCAAATACTTCAACAGCAGTCAGCGTGTTGCACAATACAAGATACATCCAAAACATTCCGCCCAGAGAAAATTGTTGGCTATTCAAAATCTAACAGAGGCCTTGCTGTTATCTTTCAAGGATGTACTTGACCTGCTTTAATAAAATAACATTTCAGGATTCATCAATCTGTATAAATAGCAGAAAATGTAAAACTGTATTAAAAGTTAAATAATACTCATGATAATTATGGTAGAAGTTGTGTGTGTGTAAAATGACCCAGATGGTCTGTGGCCTTGTGCACTAGGCCAACATAAGCATGTGTAAAGGCTCCAAAGAGGTGCGGCTGAGTCCTATGGAGCAGAGGCTCGACTTTAACACGATGCAGTGTGTGTTCGTACAACTTTGTGTTAGTGGGAGAGCTCAGCGGTCCTAACTAAACATGCCATCGCAAGTGAGGGGAGAATTGTGGCCACGCAGACTGGGAAGGAGTCTGCTGCAACAAAGGACATAAAACGCTGAAGCCTAGAGAAGCCAGCAGCGTCTGGTAGAGAGACGGACGATTTACACTGGCCAGTACTGAGTCGCTCAGCTTTCCTCGTGAGAGTGTAAAAAAATGTATTAAGTGAAGAACAGCCAAACAAATTGGAAGGTTAGTCAATGGATTTTTAACGGGTTTTCAAAGAGGGGGCAGAATGTTTCGATCTTTATGTCTCTTGCTAATCGTGACTAAGAGCCCCCTGGTGGCAAAGTGTGGATAGAGGGTGTGCACGGCCCGAATATTCCTGCTGGGTCTTATCTTGTACAGTCATAAAGTCATACAGTACAATTCTTTCAGCTTTAGTGTTAAACTTAATTTATGGATCAGGTGCATGTCCTTTATTAATTACATATACAGTTATTTTTGTGAAGGGTGTGGGGAACTATCAGTCTCTACTTCACAGAAGGTTTTCATTGAGTATACTGAACACAAAAGCTAAATCTGAGCAATGTGTCTCATAAGGAGTGTTACATGATACCGTTGAGAGTATAGTTGCAGTTTTTTTGATTGGACACGAGAGCAGCATGAAGTAGATCAGCTATAATAAATGGTAGCAGTGGTTTTAAATAGAGGGGGGAGCATTTTACATTAATGCAGAAATCAGCAATGGAAATGCCCACACCAGGTAAACTAGGAAATTTTCCAAAAATATAAATAGGATAATAAGCAAGATCACAAAAGCAGAAACAATAGAGAAGAACAAACTATAGAAAACAGAAATCACACTGGAGTGATAAAGTCACAGCTACAGGTGTTGGTCAGGAATATAAACACAGTTATGGCTGATGGCTGAGCAATACTGTGGCTCTGCTACAAGCTTAAGTAACTCGTTTAAAGACTCGTTAGTCACAAGCAATTAGTCCTGAGCTCCGCCACAGGAGAGAATCATATTTAGTTACTTTTTAATATAATAAACAATGACTTTTGTTGACTTTTGTCATTTTGTGCCCTGTGGTTGTATTTCTAGTTAAGGAAGATGGAGTATAGCATCTTAAATTTAAATTTAAAAACCGATTTTTAACTGTAAATAAATTTTTAAAAATCTGATTTTGAATTCATAACAGCGATGAATGAGCTTAGCTAGTTCAAAAACGAAAGATCTCCAGTCATAGAAGGTGTTATCGCTCTCTTGATCGTTCATCTTTACCGTTGTTGCTAAGCTGTAGGCTCTGAATCATGGTGGTTTATTTTTGTTTTCATGGAATTTGCAATTTCACATTTGGGTTTTGGTTGTAAACAGAAATAGATATTACACCGTCAGACATAATGCACGACATTATGCCCTTATGTGCTCATTTGCATGCACACACGCGCACACACACACACACACACACACACACACACACACACACACACACACACACATGCATGTACATTACAGACTCATGACTCATGCATATGGGAACCTTCTCTGAATGGCGTTCCACGGCCACAGAGAGCCAGAAACTGCAATAGAAATCATATTTTTATAAGATTTGCAAATATTAGCATTTCAACATAACCATATGCTTCTCTTGTCCAGTGGGAGTTCACCAATGTTATGTGGGATGTGGAAGAGAACAGACAGAGAAGCCAAGAGGGGCACAATTTGCACCGCATTAATTACACCAGAATAAATTGGCATAGCAAGTGGAATAGCAAGTATTATCTTATTGTTAGGTGAGAGAATTTTCGATCAGACCAAAAAAAACCGATGCCCTAAAAACAAGAAGCAATAAAAATATTTGGGTTATTGCTTTTTTGCAATGGTGTTGGATTTCATGCATGTATATAAATTTACCAAAGGCTGGACAACTTTAAAAATAAAATGCATTCAAAAGCCACCGCTGAGGTCTGGTTCTTTGTGCTGTGTTATATTTCAGAAGTTCAAATGCTTTCTCAGTTTCTGTGAGTTACATGAAGGCCTGTTTGCTAGTGGTTCTAATTTTAAGACTTGGCTATAAATGGTGCATAAAGAGCTATTTATATTTTAAATGTGATAAGAATGAAAAAGTTATTTGGGCTTCCATTATTACTCACCGCTGGATATAAATACAAAGGAATGTTTTTTTGTGCCCTTTTGGCTGCATATAGGTATGAAAGACAGTTTTATTTTCTTCACTTTTTGTGTGAAAATTCTGTGGCCCCCCTCCACCATCAGATTTTTTTTTTCTAATCTGACACTCTGTCAGTTGATATGGTCAGTTGAAAAGGGTATTAAATTTGCGTTTTGTGTAAAGGAAGAGAGCAAAAAACCGGTCTATTTAATGACAGCGGAAAAATGTTAAATGAAAAATTATTTGTATATATATTTATGTCGTTAAATAAAAAGAAGACCTGAAAATAAGAGCAGAAAAGAAACTGAGGTGTTGGCCTTTGGCTTTTTCTAGATGAGCGAGAGGCGGTTCAGAAGAAGACCTTCACAAAATGGGTGAACTCCATCCTGGCCCGGGTGAGCTGCAGGATATCTGACCTGTACCTGGATCTTCGGGATGGTCGCATGCTCATCAGGTTACTGGAGGTTCTCTCTGGGGAAGTCCTGGTAAGTGCCTGCCTCCGGCCGCGCCTTGGTGGAGCGTGTTAGCTTTGCTGCCATCGCCTGGAGCTCGTGCACTGTCGTTACTGCAACACGTCGCCGCTCTCTTCAGCCCAAGCCGACGAAAGGGCGCATGCGGATCCACTGCCTGGAGAACGTGGACAAGGCGCTGCAGTTCCTCAGGGAGCAGAGGGTGCACCTGGAGAACATGGGCTCCCATGACATCGTCGACGGTAACCAACGCCTCATCCTGGGTCTCATCTGGACCATCATTCTGCGCTTCCAGGTGAGCTTTGCCTACTCCTGGGTGTGTTCCTGTCACCGTCACGCTGATCAGACACAGGACACATCTTATGTATGTTTTTCAGAGCTCTTTCCAGAAGCAGGAGGCCCGTGTTTATTTTTATGGAATGATTTGTAGTTTATTTTTAGCTGTATTTGTTTATGCAGTATGTTTTGTTGCATTATTTAAGAGTTTGGAAAATGAAAGGGGGGGAGAAACTGCCTACTTTTTCTTTTAATTTTCCATTGAATCAGTGTGTTCAGGCCCGTGCTGTTATTTCTAAATTTAGCCTGTGTTGCATTCCATTCCCCAAGCTCTGCTTTGCATAGCTGATTAAAGAAGATTACGTGGGACGATAAACACCTTAGTGAACTCAAACAAGGTCGAAAAGTGAATTTTCAAATGACTTATTTTTGGAGTACGTCCAGTTTTTAAGGCACTGCCTTGTCAGAGCTGTTTTTTGGTCAGTCTGTCTCAAACTTTAACAGCCCCCCCCCCCAAATGCCATTAACGCCATTAGAAAGGTATTTACTACCGTGTTACGTATACTGTCAGATCCAAGACATTATTGTCGAGACTGCTGGGCCAGCAGACCAGAAGGAAACTCGCTCAGCTAAAGATGCTCTGCTGTTGTGGTGCCAAATGAAGACAGCAGGGTGAGTGTGGCCACAGCTGTGGACTTTTGGTCTCATTCATCACCTTGGTAAAAAGCACGCAGAGAGGTTAATAGCCACCAGTGGCCCCCAGCCATGATTTAACACTTACAGCTATTAATAGATACATTAAAATGCTGACGGTGCCGTTTATGTACCATCTGTTTTGCAGATATCCAAATGTCAACATCACCAACTTCACTACCAGCTGGAAAGATGGCATGGCGTTCAATGCGCTTATCCACAAACACAGGTACCGCCTAGAACATTGCCAGCATCTTTGAGCACAGTAATTCTAGAGTCCTGTTTGTCTTTGCTTCTTGCTCTTTCTCATTTGTACCCCTTCCATGTGTTTGCCATGTTCAGGCCAGACCTGGTGGACTTTGGCAGGCTCCAGAGGTCCAACCCCACCCATAACCTCCAGCAGGCATTTAATGTGGCAGAGCAGAAACTCGGTGTCACTAAGTTGCTTGATCCAGAAGGTAGGCAATGCAGCCAGCTGCCAAGTGGCGTGATAAAATAATTTAGAATTGACACTACTATGCCAACGTCGATCATGACTGGCCTCTGTGCTCTGTATAGATGTCTACACGGAGAACCCGGATGAAAAGTCCATCATCACCTATGTTGTGGCCTTCTACCATTACTTCTCTAAGATGAAAGCACTTGCAGTAGAGGGAAAGAGAGTGGGGAAGGTGAGGACGATGTGTTTAGGACAGTAACATGCTTAAGCAGCTCGTCTGATAGCTACACACGTCTGTCTCCCTGCCAGCTTTATCCAGACTTTTTATGTTAACACATCTGATTTACAATTTTTTTCCATCTTTGACTTGTCGCTCAAAAACACACAAATTGCTGTGCTGGCATTTCTACTAAAAACACCAAGACCTCAAACCTTGGACCGCTCACCGATTTTATCCATTAGAAGAAGTAGAGCGGTTGGAACAGTGTCAAGTTTTTGTACCCGGTGTGTGCTTCGCAGGTGCTGGACAATGCTATTGAGACGGAGAAGATGATCCACAAGTATGAGAGCCTGGCGTCTGATCTGCTGACTTGGATTGAGCAGACAATCATTGCTTTAAACAACCGCAAGCTTGCTAATTCTTTGACTGGTGTCCAGCAGCAGCTGCAAGCTTTCAATACGTATCGCACAGTGGAAAAACCGCCAAAGTAAGTGCACCTGGCCCACGTGCTCCCATCCATTCTCCATTATTAGATTTATAATGCCCTCATACAGCCATCCGTGCATTTTTGCCCCATAACTGTGTCTGTGTTGGACATTTGTGACAACTTATACATTGTAGCCTGTGGGGAAAGTACGCAGTTGGTCACATGATGTATATTGTTTGACGGCTGCATGCTTTAGAGCTTTATATTTAATACTGCCATGGAGTGTGTGTGTGTGTGTGTGTGTGTGTGTGTGTGTGTGTGTGTGAAAATGCCTTGTTAATACAGATTTTGTTACACACAAGATGTTACTAGTCCTAGTTTTACATTGGCGTTTTATTACCTCACAGAAACAAGGAGGGACATTCACTGTCAGCTTTCATGGGTTGTGTTATGTTACCAGCCAACCTTATCCAGGCCATGCTGAACAGCAACAATCATTTTTGGTTTTTAGGGACCTTGGTTATATTATAAATTCATTATATAATGACATGTTCATTTGTTATTGAAAAATAAAGGCTTTCTTGCTTTCTGCTCCAAGTCGCACCTTGTAGTTGGCAGCAAACTGTGGTGGATTTTGGTTTATGGAGTTCTATAAAGATCCGCTTTTCCAAGGTTTAAGAGCCTCATTCCTCTCAACAGCATTCGAAAGTTCAAAAAGTTAGAACTGAAACCAAAGGCGTCCTGCCAGTAATGAATCTCATCTTATGTTGTAAGATTGCCTCTTGTAGGACACTCAGCAGGTGCTCTTATTATTGTTACATATATTACTAAAGTGGAGGGCAAGCATGCAGAATTTATGCTGGGAGTAGTTGGAACAAAATACTAATGTGATTACAAAATTCAGAAAGCAGGTCATGAAGTGAAACAGCAGGCTTGGTAGTAGGAGAGGTATCATCAAGGAGTTAAACTCTGTCTCTACAATCTCCATAACGCGCTACTCAAGGGAGTTCTTCTAAACTAAACCTCAAGTCTGAGCCTCCATGACATTATGAATTGGCTACAGATGTTGTTTTTTTGGCAGCTGGGTCAGTTGTGATCTGTATAACAGGTGTGGTATTGACCAGAGATCAGACCTGCGGTGCTGTAATTTATTCATCATATAAAGTGGGCTAGTGGACACGGTAAATGCTGAAAAACCTGTGTTGAAGTTTGCTTCCCCTACAGCAGGAGTCCTTACCATTATACAGCGTGTTACAGCACTAACACAAATAAACTGCTGCCCATAGTCTGTCTTCTCTGATTGGTTTAGGTTCCAGGAGAAAGGAAACCTGGAGGTTCTGCTGTTTGCCATCCAGAGCCGTATGAGGGCCAATAACCAGAAAGTATACACACCCCGGGAAGGGGCTCTGGTGTCTGATATCAACAGGGTAACGTGCATATGGTTCTCTGGGTTCCATTTGAGTGTGTGGAAACATGTATATGCGTGGCATTGTATGTACATGCATTGTTCCTCAAGAGGAGAGAACGACCAGCCCTGCGACGATTTGCAGCTCCCTCTTTGTTGACATTCGCACGTAGGCATGGGAGCGCTTGGAGCGGGCGGAGAACGACAGGGAGAGGGTCTTGAGGGACGAGCTGATCCGGCAGGAGAAGCTGGAGCAGATGGCGAGGCGTTTCGACAGGAAGGCGGCCATGAGAGAGACATGGCTGATAGAGAACCAGAGGCTAGTGGCCCAGGTATTTCCACCTGTACACTTCGTCACATACATGTTCTGACACACATTATATGCTTGACCTCACAGTTTTTTTTGTCCTTATGCCATTTACAAATTTAGACCAGTGGGTCTGTATAAACATGCTATATCTAGTAATTTACTTGTTTGTTCAGCCTTTTCTATCATACTTCAGCAAGAACCATAGTTTGGTGTAAGGAGAACACAATATTTAAATGTCTCACACACTTAAAAGTTCTGTATTAGGGTTTGAGGGAAGGAGCCTAATTGTGGGTTCAGCACAGGACGTTTTTTAAAAGAACAGGAGAGGAAACCAGACAATATGAGACAGTAGGACTTAGCAGGGACACAGCAGAAACCCAACCTTAAATGCTAAACCAAAGCAACAAGATAGTGGAAACCAATCGAAGAACTAAATTAAAGGGTGAGGCAACAAACAAGGGAACAAGGCTGCTACTAACAGCAGCAACCTTGGCATTCTGTCCTGAAGCACATGAATTTCTCCCACCAAGGACAACTTTGGGTGTGACCTGCCAGCTGTGGAGGCGGCAAAAAAGAAGCACGATGCCATCGAGACCGACATTGCTGCATACAGGGAGCGCGTGCAGACGCTGGTGGCCATGTCCCAGGCCCTGGAGTCCGAGAAATATCACGACGCCAAGCGCATTGATGTGCGCAAGGACAATGTCCTGCGACTTTGGGACTACCTGCTGGACCTGCTGAGTGAGCGACGAGGTCGTCTGGAGAAGAACCTCACCTTGCAGAGGATATTCCAAGAGATGCTCCACATCATCAACTGGATGGATGAAGCTAAGGTACGAAGAACATGTTGTTCTTGCAGTACAGTGCCCCTGTGTTATTTAACACGTGACGGTTGTTTGTCAGAATTTGTTGGGTAGGATTTATGTTTAGAAATGTTTTTGGTTATATTAAGAAGCAGGTGATTCTAGGCTGTTTCTCATGGTCTCTGCCAAGGTTCGCCTCCAGTCTCCTGACTTTGGCAAGCATCTGGTTGAGGTGGAAGACCTGCTGCAGAAGCATGCACTGGTGGAGGCTGACATCGCTGTGCAGGCAGACAGGGTGCATGCGGCTAACACTGCGGCACTCAAGTTTGCCAACGGGGACAGTAAGTGAAATATCCCGAACCAAGGCACGAGTAGCGCTGAAGCTAAACATATCGGTTCCTACAACGCTTTAAATTTAATTTAGCCGCTAAGCACATTTTATGCACCTTTTTGAAATCATCTTGTTTCCCCAGGCTACAAGCCATGTGACCCACAGGTAATCCGAGACCGGGTGCAGCACGTGGACCTGTGTTACCAAGAGCTCTGCGCCCTTGCGGCTCAACGCAAGGACCGACTGCGTCAGTCTAAACGCCTGTGTAATTTCTTTTGGGAAACTGCTGAACTTGAGAGCTGGATCAAAGAGAAGGAGCACATATTCTCCTCACTGGATTATGGCAAGGACTTAACGAGCGTGCTGGTACTGCAGAGCAAGCATAGCGCCTTTGAGGATGAGCTGGCGGCCAGGCGCGCCCACCTTCAGCAGATCATGGATGATGGAGACAAGATGGTGCAGGCCAAGCACCTGGGTACACCTGACATCCAGCAGCGCATGAGCGACATCTGGAGACAGTGGCAGCAGCTAGAAGGGCTGGCTGCCTTCCGTAAACGCAACCTCGAGGATACTCAGAGATTTTTTCAGTTCCAAGGCGACGCAGATGACCTCAAGGCCTGGCTCCTGGATGCCCGGAGGCAGCTGATCAGCGATGATCTGGGGCACGATGAGTATACTACTCAGCGCCTCTTCCGGAAGCACCGCAACCTGCAGGACGAGTTGGCAAAGAACGCTGCCGTCATTGACATGCTCTCAAAACAAGCCAACAGTCTGCCAGAGGAACTGCGCAACACACCAGACATCCAGAGGCGACTGGAGGACATCCGTGACTTGTACATGGAGCTTCTTTCCCTTTCGGATCTGCGCAAAAAGAAGCTGGAAGACACCATGTCTCTTTATACCATCTTCAGTGAGACAGACGCATGTGAGCTTTGGATGAGCCAGAAGGAGACATGGCTAGTAGGACTGGAAACGCCGAAAAAGCTGGAAGATCTAGAGGTGGTGCAGAACAGGTATTGTCATGATTTATTTCTCTGGATCTATTTTAAGCAAAGAAATAGTGTTTTCTTTGACTATTTATTTGTATTGTATTTATCTGTATTTACATAAAATAATACAATAAACACCAAATGGAACAAATGATACACTGAGTAAAATAAAATGCCATAAAATATCTAACATGTACCAACCTAATAGATAAAAACTGTTATACATAAAAAGAACAGCAACATTAAATAAAGTTCAACCTCTAAATTCGATGAAAGCGTTAAAATCCTATCACTGTGACACAGAAAAGTAACGATTATACAGATGTATCACATGCTTTTATACTGTTATTCACAAAATGTTCAATTTGTTAGGCTGAGTATTCTCGCTCAGGAGATGGGCAATGTCCAGTCACGGGTAGACTATGTCAACAAGGCAGCCCGGCAGCTGGAGGAGAACAGACACCCCAGCCTGAAGGAAGTAAAGGAATGCCAGACCCGGCTTAGCAAGAGGTGAGCATATCGATGTCCTGTAATTGTGCTGGAGAGCCTTCATTACCTAGACTCGTATTGGGTAACACTGAGACTGCCTTGCTGCTTTGCTCAGGTGGGATGCTTTCAAAGCAATGGTAGAGGATAAGAAGCACAAGGTGGACTCTGCACTGAGCCTTCACAACTATGGGCTGGAGTGTGATGAGACAGAAGCCTGGATCAAAGACAAGACCCGTGTAATTGAGTCTACAAAGGACCTAGGCAACGACCTTGCTGCCGTTATGACAATCCAGAGGAAACTGTATGGAATGGAGAGGGACTTGGCTGCCATTGAGGACAAGCTGCGCTTCCTGAAGGGCGAGGCTAACCAATTAGCTAAGGACCACCCTGAGAATGCAGCTAACATTTTGGGCAGACTTAAGACATTGGACCAAGCTTGGGATGAGCTGAAGAGAACTCTGAAGGACAGGGAGGATTCCCTGGGTGAAGTCAGCAAACTGCAGACCTTCCTGCAGGACCTGGATGACTTCCAGGCTTGGCTCTTTAAGACGCAGAAGGCCATAGCGTCAGAAGAGATGCCCACCACACTCCCTGAGGCGGAGCACCTGCTGGACCTGCACGATGCTATCAGAACGG
Source organism: Chitala chitala (assembly GCA_025773905.1). Lineage (NCBI taxonomy): Eukaryota > Metazoa > Chordata > Actinopteri > Osteoglossiformes > Notopteridae > Chitala > Chitala chitala. The sequence continues at coordinate 26,241 of JABJVR010048954.1, read as the reverse complement.
ATATGGACAACCACGAGGAGGACTACCTCCATGTGAAAGCCAGAGGGTCTGAAGTGACATCAGGCGAGACCGATCCACAGTACCAGCAGCTGGAGCAGAGACTAAAAGGACTGGACACAGGCTGGGGTGAACTACAAATGATCTGGGATAGTCGTAAAAACTTTCTAGAGCAAGGCCTGGGATTTCAGCAATTCATGAGAGATGCCAAGCAGGCTGAAGCCATACTCAATAACCAGGTAAGTGGTCATAGGCCATTTAATGGGTCCTCTTGAGTTATCAGTAAAGAATGCTGTAATTATGTATGATTGTCAAGAAATGGAATTTAAAGGGTGTAAGGTGAAAATCCAAAAGGACTAAATGGAAGCGATCACAGTTTAGATACATTAGTGAGATACTTATTCCATGGACCTTTTAAATAGTTGACATACTTGCTTGGGTTATGTTTTGTTAAGGAGTTCAGTCAGTTATGCTCTGGGTGATGTAGAAGGTAGTGGGACATAATGAACTTAACGCTGTATTATGTCTTGGTTTTTTGTGTGAACTGGCAACAGGAGTACACCCTGGCCCACACAGAGCGCCCTGACACCCTGGATGGGGCGGAGCAAGCCCTCCGAAAGCATGAGGACTTCATGAAAACCATGGATACCAATGAGGAGAAAATCATTAACACGACAGAAGGTGGACAGACATTAGTGGATGATGGGAACCTGTATTCTGAGAGAGTCGAAGACAAGACGAGGTCTATCAAGGACAGGTTAGTATAACTTATTTTAGTAACCAAAGATTTTTTAAAGAGTCATATGAAGAAATGCGATTTGGATTCTGTTATGTTTGTGAACAGTATCTTTTAATAAAATTTTAGCAATTAGACATGAATGATTCAACACTTCAGCGATTAACTATCTTGAATGCTTCTGCTGAAAAAAGTTAAAAAATGCTTTTCATTTCTGACCACTGCAGTGATTACACAGAGCCATACTAATAATATCCACTAATTTCACCACTGACAGTGCTTTGCTTAATAATTAATGCATGGTTTCTAAACATGCTTATAATTGAACTATTTAAACTGCCTTCAGTTCTCTTTTGTGATGTTGTTTGAGGTGCATTAATTATACAGTTTGAAGTTTATGAATTTAGATGAAGTATATATATTTTTTACTCCCAAGCATAAATTACAAAACTACTTATGAGGCCAGTTTATTGTAATACACCATACAGGGAGGTACTTCAAGACCACTAGAATTTATATAAATCATTATTTTTAAGTTCATTGTGCAGAAGAAATAATGTCCTGTATTTACATTAGGTTTGTACATATAAAACTGAAATGGTGATATGAGGAGAGCGTTTTGGTGACTTTTGCCTACTGTAAATACATTTTCCTTTGTAAGCAATATTTTTTTAACAAAATGTTGTCAGAATAACCTGATTATGTTTTATCAGAAACAACCCCTTTTTACTGTAACCTGTGTTTATAATGATATTATCTGAGTGCACTGACAGGCTTATTGATAATAATGGGTAATTTACATTAATCTGTGAACGCCGTCAGAATGCCTTTGCTTTTTTCCATTGATCTGAGCTCTCTGCTCCCATTGTGGTGCTCGACAGATGTTCTTATGATAAATATCGATCGAAGAGTGCTCTTAGAGAAGCAGCTTAGCGTGTCTGATGGAGGTTATGCTTGCTAATGGTGTAGTCCTTCACAGGGCAGATGTAGCTTATACAACACCAGTGAGCAAGTGCACATCCTCATTCTGGACGTTCCTCATTCTGGATGTGGACATCAGTGCGATCGCAGGGAGTGTGGAACCATCGGTGCGACTAACCCAAGGTTCTGTCTTCTGCAGGTACAGCATCAACCAGAAGAAGGCAAGCGAGGAGCTTGGGAAACTTAAGGACAACCGTGACCTTCAGCGCTTCCTACAAAACACTCAGGACGTAAGTGATTTTGTCACGGCTGTGTTTGCCACGTGTCACCCCTGCATTCACGCTCAGTCCTGGGATAAGGTGTGGCCCCAGCTTTGTCACTCGTGCGTGTGACATTCATGTGTCCTTCTTGTCCACCGCTTTTAATTCCCACCCCTGCAGCTCACACTGTGGATAAACGAGAAGATGCTGACTGCCCAGGACACTTCATACGACGAGGCGCGAAATCTCCACAGCAAGTGGCAGAAACACCAGGCCTTCATGGCCGAGCTGGCGTCCAACAAGGATTGGCTGAACAAGATTGACCAGGTAGGGTGAACAGTAAAACCGCTAAGGGCTAGAAGAGAGATAGGACAAGGAAGGTTCAGTAGAAGCTTTAAAGGGATGGGTACAGAGTTTTGTTAAAAGCAAACTGGGGCAAACAAGAGTGAGTTTTTAAATGTACATAATCTGTCAGCTTGTTAAGAGGTGTTGAGGTCATTCTTTGTTGGAGGGCTGGTGTGTGGATGCTGTGCTGTCGTCACCAGACCATGTGACTGCCAGTGGGCTGACTTCTGCCATGTGCGTGTGTAGGAGGGCCAAGGGCTCATGCGTGCTAAACCGGAGTTTGAGCCCGTGGTGAAGGAGCGCCTGTCACAGCTGCATGCGCTCTGGGACCAGCTGGAGTCCACCACTCAGGAGAAGGCCCGGCTGCTCTTCGATGCCAACCGCTCTGAACTTTTCGACCAGAGTCTGGTGGACCTGAAAAAGTGGCTGGGAGACCTGCAGCAGCAGCTGCAGGGGGATGAGGAGGTTAAAGACCTTACCAGCGGAAATATTTTGCTCAAGAAGCACCAGGTTTGTATGCAGCTACAGGACATCAGGGTTCCCTTCAAAGCTGTGCTTAAGCACTGCAATTGTGCATCAAATCGAAATGTTTGTAACGAGGTGAAAAAAATGACTTGGTGGCTGAGCCAGTGTCCGCTCGTGTATGCTGATCAGGTGACAGAGAACCAGGTGAGAGACAGAGACCGTGAGCTGGAGGAGCTACAGGAGGCAGCACGGGACCTGAAGGAGGACCGTCCCAAGATGGAGGAGGAGCTGCAGATGCTGAAGCAGGGCTTTCAGGAACTTCGCGCCCCTCTGGCACAGCGACGCGAAAGACTAGAGGCCAGCAAGGCTGTGCACCAGTTCTACAGGGACCTGGCTGATGAGATTGTGAGAGCTCTTCCATCGGGCTTTCATAAGTGATTTATCCATCTCCACAATTTTAAAAAGACGGAATTGAATTTCTCTTTCTGGCTGTCTTGGCAGCTCTGGGTGGAGGAGAGGTTGCCCCTGGCAATGTCAGAAGACCATGGCAACAACCTCCAGGCAGTCCAGCTGCTTCTGAAGAAAAATCAGGTAAGATGAACTTTTGTTACAGCATAACAGAACAGATCAAGAATTTTGAGGCCTAGGTCCCGGTCGGGACAGCACATTCCTATACTGAGGTTGCTAATGGAAAACTACTAAAACGGATCTGGGACGAACTCTGTTGTGATAAGCGCTATATAAAAATAAACTGAACAGAATACAGCCATCAGTATCCAGTGCCCTGCTTTCTTGTTTCTTCAACTTAGACCTTACAAAGAGAGATTGAGGGCCACCAGCCACGGATCGATGAGGTGCTAGACCGTGGCTCACAAATGTTGGCAGCAGGAAACCCTGAGTCAGAGCACATTAGGGAGTGGATGAAGGATCTGGAGGAGGTTTGGACGCACCTCCAGGACGAAATCAACAAGCGCAAGGAGAGGCTGGGGACCTCCTACCTGGAGCAGCAGTACTACAACGATGCAGACGAAGCCGAGGCCTGGATTGGAGAGCAGGAGCTCTATATGATTGCTGATGAAAAGGCCAAGGTGAGATCAGAACTGTGACCAGTAGTTCAGCAAAAGTTCTTCTTCATCCTTCAAATAGTGACGTGAAGGTTAATCGGTGATATTTTGCAATTGTTGTTCAGTTTCAAGGAATGGAATTTGTGTAATGGTTATTTGAAGTCTGGGACCTCTTTGGTCTGTTAAAGTGCTCTAAGTGACATGTCAACTCTGTCTCCACACCAGGATGAGCAGAGTGCCATGGTGATGCTCAAGAGACATTTGATCCTCAAGCAAGACGTGGATGACTATGCAGACTCCATCCAGAAGTTGGCAGACCGTGCCCAGAAGATGCTGGCTGAGGACCATCCTGATGGGTGAGCGATGTCTTGGCTTCACGGAATATTTTATCATGGTGTACCATCTGTGTTCATCAATTACAAATAACAGCATTTGTCAATATGTAAGAGTTTATCCTTGAAAGTGTAAGACAGTGTGGTTCTGCCTTTAACTAAATTTCACTGTCATATTTCTGGCAGGGAGGCCATCATTCGACGGCAGGGCCAGGTGGACAAACAGTACGCCAGTCTAAAGGACTTAGCTGAAGAACGGAGGAAGAAACTGGAGCACACCTATCACCATTTCCAGCTCTGCCGTGAGGTGGAGGACCTGGAGCAGTGGATTGCCGAGCGTGACTTGGTGGCGTCCTCAGAAGAGATGGGCCAGGATCTGGACCACGTCACGGTAAACTCGAACTTTGAACGCCTCCAGATATTCTGTGTGATTTGTGGTATTTTCCCACTTCTTATGAAAACTTTTTTGCTTTTTTCCTCACAAAACTTTTTTCAAAACGACCAGATCCTGCGGGACAAGTTCAGAGAATTTGCCAGAGAAACAGGGACCGTTGGTCAAGAGCGCGTGGATCTCGTCAACCAAATAATCGATGAGCTGATTGAAGGAGGTCACAGTGAAGCAGCCACAATGGCAGAGTGGAAAGACAATATCAATGAGAGTTGGGCCGAGCTACTGGAGCTCATTGACACTCGGGGACAGCTCCTTACTGCCTCCTACGACCTACTGAAGTGAGCTGAGTAAAAGGGAACGTTTTATCATTGGACTGTGATGTATGCATTTTCTCTGGGGACTCACACGGACAGTAGTGTGGGTGGGCTGGTGAAAGCGTGCTTCCAGGAAGTTCTGTTGTGAACACTGCGTAGGTGAGAATAAGTACCTGACAATGTTTTTACACCGTAGGTACTTCTATGACGGAAAGGAAATCGTGGCTCAGATACAGGAAAAGGCAACTCAGCTTCCTGATGATGTCGGTGAGGACTTCAGCAAGGCTGAGTCCTTCCACCGCATGCACGCTGCCTTCGAGAGAGACATTAGTACTCTGGGCAAGCAGGTGAAAATGCTCAGCATGATAGCACCTTACTGGACAGAAGAATAGAAGAGCTTGGAAGTTTTAGATGAGTTTGGTTGTCAGATCAGTTTAATTAAATTTACACATGAGCTCTAGCAACATGATATATGATTGTCTAATTCTCTCAAATAGTTTTGGCATTAGTTGAAGAGATAAGTTTGGCATTAGTTGAACAGACCTTTCCCTGGCTCACCTTCAGTTCTTCTCCTCACGTGTACCTGGCCCTGTCCTGGTGTCACACAGGTTCAACAGTTCCAGGACACAGCGACACGTCTACATCCCCAGTACGCAGGTGAACAGGCCACGGCCATTAAGACTACAGAGCGTGAGGTGGTGGATGCCTGGAAGGGCCTGCTGGATGCCTGCGCGGGGCGGAGGGCACGCCTGGTGGACACAGCAGACAAGTTCCGGTTCTTCACAATGGTGAGGGACCTCCTGGCCTGGATGGAGAGCATCATTCAGCAGATTGAGACACAGGAGAAACCGAGGTAAGCTGTGAGAGGTTAACAGCAAACTGGAAGAGCGAAAGTCGGACAAGTTGAGAGGGTGGCAGATTGTGAAGTTTGTGTCAAGTGAAGATCCCGAGTCCTCTCTCTCTCTCAGGGACGTGTCTTCGGTGGAGCTATTGATGAAGTACCACCAGGGGATCCGCTCAGAGATCGACACCAGGAGCCCCAAATACAATTCTTGTGTTGAACTGGGTCACAATCTTCTGGCACGCCAGCATCGTGATTCTACTGAGGTGAGAGTTCAGATGGTCATCTCCAAGTGATCACCTTCAGTCACCTTTTCATATAAATTCTGAGGATATGTAGGAAAATAGCGTAAGGGTAAAATCTGATCCTTATCAGTTACCATACTGCACAAAAACATGTAAATAAGTGACCAGTTGTAGGACTAGAGGTGGAGAGATATGGTTCTGGAGAGAAGTTGGAGTATAGCTGATGTTCAGTAGAGTGTTGAATAAAATATGTACGAGTTTACCAGCAAAGAGCTGTGCATTGTTTAATAGTATCTTAGCAGGTTTCTGCAATTATGGTTTCATACAGATCAAAGACAAACTGATACAAGTGATGGAAAAGAACGAAGAGATGATGACAAAGTGGGAGAAGAGATGGACCTTACTTCGACTATGTGAGTGTGACGCTAGGTTTTGTACGTTGGGACCTTTGAAAGAAAGATAAACGGGAGAGAAAATTGCCGTGATGCTCTGATACTCGAAACTAATAGCAGTGTCACACGCCGTTCGTCCCCAGTGTTGGAGGTGTGCCAGTTTGCACGTGATGCCTCAGTGGCGGAGGCCTGGCTGGTGGCACAGGAGCCCTATGTGGCAAGCAGGGACTTTGGCCAAACAGTGGACGAGGTGGAAAAGCTGCTCAAGAGACACGAGGCCTTCGAGAAATCCTCCTCCACCTGGGAGGAACGTTTTTCTGCTCTGCGACGCCTCACCACGGTGTGTGCACGCGCATGTGTGCATCTGTGTGTACGCATATGAGTAAGCACGTGTGTGTGTGTGTGTGTGTGTGTGTGTGTGCTCATGATCTCCTTGACTTTGTGTGTCTGCACCTCCTTCTCAGCTGGAGTTGCTGGAGCTCGAGAGGCAGCAGCAGCTGGAGATGCAGCTCAGGCAGGAGGTGGATGACAGCAGGTGATTTACTCTTCCAGAACTGCAGCTCCTGCCCCACTCTCCTTTCTCTTGTTCTGGAGTGTTTTTCTGGGGGGGTTGTATTGGTTTGCTATCTCCCCAAAGTTCTGTCACCGAGGTGTATTTAGAGAGGGACTAATTAGTTATAGAGCACAACGAGTGTGCAGGGAAAAGCAGACAGACTAACACCATTCTCTGGCACAGTTTTCCATTGCTAATTCAAGGTGAATATTTCATACATATGACTTTGTACACTGTAACTTCTGCCGATGTGGTTTTTCAGGTATAAGGAAAATGTTATCCACTTAAACGTCACAGTTTTTCTGTGCACATTTTCTGTTTTACAATCATTTTGGTGTACTCTGTCTTGCTGACTCCATCGTAAAGTATTCACATTTTATCAGGAGCAGTTCAGTTCTTAAAAGGGTCATTTAGTGAAGTGAACTTATTTAGTGAAGGACATTCTTACCAACATGACAAGAAGGACAGGCATTTCGAAGTGCTGAGTGCTGTTCTGTCACCTAGGAGAGAAGATACTGGGTTTGTGGAGGAGTCTTCCCAGCTCTATGCAGTTGAGGACAAGACCCAGGTCAGTGTTACATTGTTTTTATGTGCATTTGCCTCATTGTACTGCAACTCAGCAAATCTGGCTAAATGGTAACATTTATAACATTGGGTGTGAAAAAGGAAATAGGATCGCTTATTACTGTCCACATTGTGCCCTACTTTCTCATTTGAAGGCAGTTTTGTTTCGTTGAACATTTATATATGTAGCTTTGAAAAATAATACCCATTTATTTTTCAACCCAGGTAATGTTACTGTAATAATGTGGGAAAAGGGTGTTTCTTCACTTTGTCACACAATCATTATAGTATAGGGCTTAAACTTCTTTGGACTGCGTTGACTAAAGTGTGTTCTGTGTTCACCTCCATGCATGTGCGTGTTCACCTCCACGCATTCTGTGTTCACCTGAATGTTGGTTTGCACGTTCTGTGTCCTTGCATGTCCTCAGTCCGGCTTGGAGGTGCCAGAGCCAAGCTCGGGCCAGGTGGATGGGTCTGCAGAAGATCTGACAGCCCCAGTGGTTCTGGAGACTTCCGCCAGCGGCTTCGAAGAAGCTGAACCATCAGGACTGGAGCTGCCGCAGCCCGATGTGGAAGGCGAACGAGCGGCTACGTTCCCTACAGAAACCCCTCAGGCCCTGGACATCCTGCTGAAGGGAATACTGGGACGCAAACATGAGCTCGAGCCTGCTGGCAAGAAGGCTTCCAACAGGTCTGTGTTTAGGCTTGCTGCTACAACAACACAAGAGATGTTGGATCATTGTTACCGTGTTCCAGATTATTACCCATAGTTCAGATGCCAAGCATACTTAGGCAAGTGAAGCCACATAAATGGCTTACAGTCTTACCCACACTGAAATAACACGTTTTACTGAAGGAATATTTGTTGCACTATGATTCCCAAGTGTTCAACATCAAGTCCCCTTTTATACTCTTATTATAAGTATGTTTTATGGTAGCAGACACATACAGTAGTTAAAATGCATATTTTTTAATGTACATTAGACCAGTATTCTGAGGATTGTAGATAAGTTTGAAAGAAATAATAGGCAATAAACATTAATAAATATAGCACACATAAAATATGTGCATATACACATAGCAAAACATGCTTCATATTGTTTTTTGCATTGAGAAAACTCTACTTCTGTTCAAATAAATTTGTATATTCATTTGGCTCAAGTCTCTGAGCCAGTAGAAAGTGCTGAATATCAAAACTACTGTTAATTTAGATTTTTACAGGAACAATATTTTAACGTTAGAGGGTGATATATATATTAAAAAGGAAGTGATAGCCCTGCTGCACCCAAACATTGGACAAACAGCCATGGTTTGTTTTAGATATTCTTAAACCTGTTTTGTGTCTGTCCAATAACTGTCTGTCCAATATTGGTCCAATAACTGTGACAAATTACTAATAATTTGTATTTGGCTGCAGTACTACCTCTATCTGTGACTTAGCACACATTTTGTGCAATCAGTGGCATTTGATAAATTATTAACGTCATCTGTATAAACATGGCCCCATACACCTGCTTACCCAAAGGAAAGAGTCACCTCTATTGTGTGGCAGATGAAAATAAAATGTGAAACTTTCATGCTTTTTGAATATTTATACACCATGGGTCACAGGAGGTTTTCAGAGCTGTAGATGTTAAGCAGCTGATCTCGTTGAGCAGACATTCTCAGTAGGACATTGACATGCTGCTCTCAGTACATGAGAAGTCATGTGTCATGGTGTTTTCTCTGTTTGTTACTTTCTATGTTGCACCCAGGTCCTGGAACAACTTGTATTGCGTGCTGAAGCCAGGGCAGCTCTCGTTCTACAAGGATGCCAAAACCTTTGGGTCAGGGACCACCTACCATGGCGAGGAGCCACTATCACTAGGCAATGCCACCTGTGAGGTCCTGATGGGCTACAAGAAGAAGAAGCAAGTGTTCAAGCTACGGTGAGTCCAGAGCAAAGAGCAACTGAGAGCTGTAGATGGTCAGCTTCAGGAGTGGCTGAGAGCTGTAGGCGCTCAGCTTCAGAAACGAATGAGAACTGTAGGCACTCTGCTTCAGAAGCGAATGAGAACTTTAGGCACTCTGCTTCAGGAGCGAATGAGAACTGTAGGCACTCTGTTTCAGAAGCGAATGAGCGCTGTAGGCACTCTGCTTCAGAAGTGAATGAGAACTGTAGGCACTCTGCTTCAGGTTTTTCTGATATATTTTCATGATCCACTCACCAATCTTTTCTGTCCTCTTCACAGGCTGGAAGATGGGAGTGAATACCTGTTCCAGTGTAAAGATGAGGTGGGTGCTCACTTAAACTGTCAGCTTTCTGGCTCTAGCATGAATTACTGTGTTAAAAAAAATTCCCCTTGGAGATGAATAAAGTATCTGTCTAATATAATGTAAAGTATTTCAAATACAAATATAACCTACATCATGTTTTCAGTTAGGTGCAGGCACTTTGTCTTTATGTAGTGTCATTCAGGAGAGGACAGCTGTGTGTGTTTCTGAAGGTTTTATTTGCTCCTTCTGTGATTGCAGGAGGAGCTACTGAGCTGGACCCAAGCCATAGAGTGGGCGGTGGGCCCACAGCCAGTGGGCCTGGCCTCAGGGTCCCCCGGACTCCGGGCACGCAGCCTTCCTCCGCCATCTTCCTCCACCCTTCCAGAGGCCAGCTCTGCCAAGAAGGACAAGGAGAAGCGATTCAGCCTGTTCACCAAGAAGAAGTGAAGACCAGGTCATGCTGTTATGACGCTTGACAAAGGCAGCTGGCCACTGGACTGAGTGGTGGGCCACATGTTTCACTTCTCCTCCTCCTCCTCCTCCCTGCCCCTTTCTATCCCGACCTTCATCTATAGTAACAACTGAAATAGATTTAAGATGAAAATGACATTGACTGGGAATGAATGCCACACTTTTCTGCCTGTTATGCTGAGGTCCACACCTTTTTTTTTTAATAATTGTTATTATTATTATTATTTTATTTTTTTTGCACATATGAGATTCACCTTGGCGCTGATTAGAAACACTTGAATGATCTTCATATTATCAACCAAAGAATGTTTATTGAATTATTTTGTTTTTGTTCATTATTCAGATTTATTTGCTTACGTTTTGGTGTGCTTCAATGTGTTCATTATATATTACACGTCTATTACTTTCTAACATTTGCCTTATTTCCATTAAAAAATGGTTGTAAATTGTAATACTGTGCAGCCAGCAACAGGGGATTAATATCATTACAATCATTGCCTGCAAATTCAATGAGCTAAAGCCTTGTATATGCTGTTTTTAATGATAAGACGTAATTTTGCTGAAAAGGACTTGGACCCAAAGGTGTAAATTACTGTATAGAATCACCATATGCTGACAAGCAGACTGAACGCTCTATGCATTGATACAGCTAAGCCATTTGCACTACCAAAATTGGAAATCACACTGTGATGGTGAAACATTTTAATGTGCATTTTAATCTGCATCTTAATTCAGTAACCCAAATCACAACATCAGTTAGGTTTCTTGACCCAAGCAACAGTGCATCAAAGTACTCGGAGAAAATGCAAGTTGGACAGTCTTCATTCATTCATTCATACGTCCTTCCATACATCTTAGCCAGGGTACCAGGGTAACTGGATCACATCCTGAGTAGCACAGGCCCCGACTCAGGGTACACCCTGGACAGGGTGTCATCTTATTGCTGGACAATCTTCTTCTTACTAAAGGAAATTCACTTTCCGCAGATGAAACATGCCCCACTTTTACAAAATATGGTGCTAATGTCAACATGACATCGTCTTTTATCCTAGATTCACTGTTTGCTTTAAAGCACCCACTCCTGTTCTGTCTCAGAAAAACCAGTGCATAAGATGAAAAAGACCTTGGACAGAAATGTGTTCTTGAGAGGCAAGTTTGTAGAGACTGACAGGAAGTAAGGTACTAAAGAGAAATGGCAAACAGTTTTCAGTTAAATGGTAAAACTGAGAAATAACCTAATCCAGTATTTATTTTTCAAAATCTGAGAAAGTTACCTTTTCCTACTTTTTAGATGGCAACTACTGTATTATGGGAGAAAGCACACGGTGCAGATGTAGATCAGGAAATCTAGATTATATGGAAGGAACTGCATTTGTTGTTAGTACTAACTGCATATGTAGGTAGAAACTGAGCAGACCTTTCCTCAGGCCTTATTTTGGCTTGCAGAAGAGTTAAATTCCGCAGCTCTCAGCAATGAGCACCTCACGCCACCATCGCCCAACGTGCAGCATTTTCATCCCTCTCCCAAGCGTATGGCCATGTTTGCATACACACAGCGTTCAGTCGTCTCGCTTCTTACATGAACCCGCAGCTGGTTTTCTTAGTTTTGGGATTCTCTGGCAAGCAATGCCATGACATTGCAGTCACAGGTCTCGTGTTTTGCGATGTGAACTTGGGTAAGGCATGGTAAAATGGTAAATCTGGATTACTGTTTTTAGCAGTGCTCTGACGAACAGCAGTGTTGCCTGTCAGATGAGGGTCATGCTTGTTTATTAACCTGAACAATCGCCACCTGAATTTTAACACGGATTTAATAAATGTACTGAAAGTCCCTCAGCTTTTCTGTTAAAGCCTTTAACATTTTTACTTGACCATGATTAATCCTTTCATTTTGGTTTGTATTAAAAAAGGAAAAAAAAAAAATATTAATTTTGTTCTTTTTTTCCCCCAAAAGAATTATATAGCATTGAAGGATAATGCATTGCAGGTTCCACATATAACAGTTATATTCTTGCCTGTGACATTTACTGCATCCAGTTATTCTACAAGTTTAAGATCATGATCATAAGCTTCCAGTTTGGACAGCAATAAATCATACTTTTAACTATATCTCTTTTTCATTTTCTGTAAAATTATTTTATAACTTTCATTAGTACTTCTGAAAATGTCTCAATACAGTAATTAAGGTTCAAATTCATTAGTATGGCCAGATAAATATTAAGAAAAAGTTTCCTAATTAAAATCCACTGTACCACACCTTTCCATCTATAGTATTTTACATCCAGGTCAGTTACTATCATTCATGTTAGCAAAGGACAATCGAAGGTATAAGTTTTTCACTATACCTTTACAATTTTTACAGCATAAATGTTAAAAAGAAACACACTGTTCCATAGAATGCTTTATTAATACAAGTTTTAGAGGAAGACAAAGTGCCAAAGAAAAGGAATGAAGTTTAAAAAGCAACAGATTATGTATCAGAATTCACATAGTAAAATGGCAATATGGTACTAGGCTTCTAGGTCACAGTAGTTTAAGTTAAAGTGGGTTAAAGTGTCTTAAACTGTGTCACAATCAGTCAGACTATTTTAACTATGCAAATGTACAAGTACAAGATGCATATTACAATGACCACTAACTACACAAGTGACATCCTACAATTAAAAAGGGCACTTAGAAGCAACTTTACATTGGTTAGGATTACACATAATTCAACAGTAAAACACACAAAGGTCTTGCTATGCCAGCCATGTTATTCACCAGAACTGGTGAAACAATAGCGATGAGACATTTAGTAAATTTCTCTGAAACTGAGTATTTTGCTTCTTGCACAGATGCATTGCTGTTACAACACAGCCGGCTTGTGCCAAGCGCACTACTTCACCACACAGGAAATGAAAAAAAGGATCATAATGTATTAAATAAAAATGGACTGTCTGGCAAAAGACAATACATACTTTACATAATATTGTGCCTACACTGAGAGACTGACATACTAGCAACAAATGGTGAATGAATGAATGAATGAATTTAATTCTAAATTATAAAAATCATCCCTGAGGTCGTGAAAACATACAGCACGCCATAAGGAAACAGAAATAATCAGCGTAAATAAATATCCGAAAGGAATTTTTCAATTACTTCAAATATTTTAAAAGCAGTATTCATGAAAACATGGGTGTATAGAAAGATTTACAACAGTACATTTGAAAAGACTTTCACAGCAAAAAGTTTCCAGTAAAGGTCCCAGCGTGAAACCACTGTGTCCCCATTTCCATTACAGCACAAATACGCAAACGGTGAAAATTCAGGCGTCGATTAATGAAATCAGCGTTGTGGTTATACAGCGCAGAAAATTGTGAATGTATTTGAGGACAAATTTGTTTATAACCACTGCAAATTTATTTGGAATTTCATAACATATAAATGCTATAACGTGTCACCATAAACACAAGAATAATAATTAACGATCCTGCAAATGTACTCATCCATTCTCATGTTCACTAACACATTAATAGGAAAAATACCGACAGGAAGTTGAAGCTATAGTCTCAGTGAACCAGTAGGTGGCAGAAGAGGCCAATATGAAGCTTGTGCATTTTAATGTTTATAGCACATCTTAGGTTAACTGTAAGAAAACAGTTAGATGGGTTGTGCTCCAACTATACATCCAACATTATAAATTATTTCGAACACCATTTGTAACTACACTACCAACATTTTTCATTAGGGTCAATCTGTGCAACCATTAACCACAATGGATATTTTCCTGATTGGGGGGAAAAACAGGAGGCAGCTGATGGAAAGAATTCTATTAATAACTTTTAAAAAGCCTTCATTCTAGCTGATGAGCTTGTTGGCTCTCTGGTTGGCCTCGTCAATGCGCATTTTGTTCAGGTCGGCCTGTAACAAAACGAACACATTAAGCAATCGAGGTAATGGGAAATTGCAACGGCCTATCCCACAGTGCACAAAGCGCCAGATAACGAGTGGCAGCCTCACCTTTTCGGTGATGCGGTCGATCTGTACGTTCTGCTTGTCGATCTCCGTGCCCATATCTATGGCCATCGTCTTCAGATTGTCAATGATGTTGCCCACCTGGCCCAGGTTGTCCTCCATCTCGTCTTCCCGTGCATCGTTGGTTATCCTAACAGACAGGAGTCTGAGATGGGTTCTCAGCCCACTACAGAGAAGTCCTCACATGGAAACATGGGATTCAAACACCCCCTCCCCCCACACACATGCCCAGTTCTCTTTCCTAATGAACTCCAGCCCACCTTTTGATGTACGGCCCTGTAGGAGCTACAGCCACCTGGGGCGCAGGTTTCCCATTGCGGATACTGGGCGGCTGGCTGGATACCACAGAGCTGCCGTCGCCGCTGTCCACCGTGTCCACACCTGTGGTGCTGACGTTGTCGCTGCCTGTGCCCCAAGTCCGCTTGTAGCGTCCGTCGTGCTCAATGGAGGTCACCCTGAACAACAGTCCTGGGCGTTACAGTCTGCTCTTGAGAAATTTTCATCACTCTCTACCCATACACACATTAGCAAAGATGCAGGCAGGAATGTATGAAGCCAGAAGATATAATGAAAGAAGAACATCTTCAGCCCTCATTGATATGCATTAGTGTGTAGTTACCAATAATAACCATACAGCAGAGGTATTCAGTTAATGTGTACTACCTGTGTTTTTAATATCAGATGTCATTTTTTTTTTTGTAACAAAGACACAGCATACGTAAATTTTTTTTTTTTTTACATCATTAATGTGTTGCAGCTAAGAGCTCTGATGCCTGAATGTACATTTCTGTATTCTGACTGCCTCACATCAGGACCGATGCCCCTGTGAGCTGCACAGGTGAGAGAGACAGCGCCGCACCTGTCACAGGGGCATACACACAAGCCGCAGCACTTGGACAGGTCTGTGAGGTTCCTCTCAGCCTGCCGCATGTCCTCGTTGATCTGGTCCATGCCTTGTTCCACCCGCTTAAGTTGCTCTGGCAGAAGGAGAGAGGAGTCACAGCAGCCACCACGTTCCACTAGCGGAGAGACAAACCAGTAGCGGGCCACTCACCTCCCTGCTCCTCAAGCGTGATTATGGTGTTGACCCCTGTCTGGCGGCTCTGTGGACATGCAAGGGTACAAGGTAAGGAAACGCACAGAATAAGACCTACTGCGAAGCTCCCTCTAGCCCATTACTGAAAATAAGCCAGTTCTCACCTCCTCTGCCAGCTGCAACATGCGCCGTGTGCTCTCCAGTGACTGGGGGGGGAATCATTTAAAACCATCAAAAACAGACTCAACTGTACATCTAATCACACAAACATGCGCTGGCGTACATGCACACACGCACACATACCAAGAACGATGACAAATCTTGTTGCAATCTTTGGAAACACTGTAGGTTTTTCTTGTTGAGTATGTGTACAACCTTGGGGGGGGGGGGGGGTGCTGATGGTGTTATCAGGGTGTGAAGAGGCTCTATACCTGTGCTTACCTGGGCCTGACTAGCCCCTGTCTGGATGACTGTAGGATTTTTTTTTTTTTTTTTTAAACAATCATCTTTTTCCCCTCCACTCAACAGATGGAAACAGCAGTAGTTGACCTTAATCTTAGCACTCAATGGTATGGAATGCGGTCTGTCTAGGTCACCAGTGTTGTCACACAGTGCAAACGTAGACAGGAACACAGGCTGCGCGTCTCAAATCGCTGAGGAACACCGTCTAAGAGTGATGGGAGACGGTAGCTTCTTGACACACTACCACCGGACCATGCCATGACTGACATCTGCTAATCACAAGAGTGATACAGGTATGGTAGCTAGAGGTCAGTGAATCCATGAAGTCACATGACCAGAGCTTTCTGTCCACACAGTCACCATCCTAACCCATCTCTTTATTCTGCTAGCCATGGCTGGAGATTCATAAGTGTGCAGCAAACTAAATACTGGACTCTGATGACCCATGAACATCTGAATATCACCTTTGGGCATGACTTCTACCATTACTAATGACATCACACCAGATGTGTCTCCCTTAGAGAAGAAAAATATAAGAGGGGATCCTGTCGGCTTCACATGGGAACACAAATGGCATCAAGCTTTTACTGGTCATAGAGACGCTTAACGCAATGAAATTGTCTCTTGTATAATCAAAGAGGGGCTAACAGAGAAAAGACTTTATTGTCATGGAGTACACATTCAGTTATAATAAAATTGCTTTTCTGCATTTAACCCGGTTTAGGGGCAAGAGGTGTGTAGGAATGCCAGCTGTGTGTTTACCATGTGTCACATGACATTGGCACAGCTTGGCTGTATGACAGGTGGACAATCCTGGTACACTTTTCCTTTTCACACACAGCCCACAGAGAACAGCAGAAGAGCTTATCAAAGTTCAGAACAGAAGATGAGTTTTAGAAAAGGCTGTAAAAAAAAAAAAAAAAAAAAAAAAGCAGGAAGCAGTGTAGGAGTTGGGTAACCCCACCCCCCTAAAACATTGTTCAGGAAATGGCTTCAGTCACACTTTATGAAACAGAACATGGGAGTGGGACAGGTACCTCATCTGTCAACTGGTTGGCCTTCATGGTCATGTCCTCCACCGTCATGTCTGCCATGTTGCCGTTGGCAGTGTTGGAGCCTGTACCGACAACACCAAGCTCAACCCTTTGTGGCCTAAAGATGACAAAAAAATTAAACAAATCGATACCAACAGAATGGCTCACACATGACCTCTCCCACCACCAGGAAGGGCATATTAATGTCTTAGTCCCGTTTCTCCATTTCACATCAAGTATGAAGAGCAGGAGATGAGAGGGATGCTGGAAAAATGCTTTATCCTGGATGAAGGCATCAGAACCAACCCTTCAAAGGCTACATAACTGCAGGCCCCCTTGAGTTCTTCTCCCTGGCCTCAAATGGCCACAGCAGTACTAAGCACTGGTGTAGGAGAGGAGCCTGCAGTGCACGCAGCATGTGAGGATCACCGGTGTGGTGTGGGTTCCAACCTCCAATTAAATGCATTTTATAATGGGAAAATATTAGAATTAGTAAGTTATGTATTTAGGCAACAGGTCAAAAGTAACAAATGTGGAATATAAAACATCACAGCGAAACCTCAGATTGGCTAGCCGCAAAAAAGGGCCGTTTCAGTCAACATCCCATGTTCAACACAATATGTGATTATGAACAACCGAGAGAAGGTTTTCAAAATGAACAAGCGAAAGTACCCCCGTGGTTCACTAAACCGGCAAAGTGATTTTTGTGACATGACTGACAAACCTTCGTGCCTTGGAGGAGGAGGAGGGGGGGGGGACTCCCCTTGCAGGTGGGCCACTGGATTTTGCGCTACACCACTGGTGTTGATCCTATACCCAGATACCTTTTACTCAACTAAAATGTGCATTTCATTACTTTAATTCCACCCCCCTTCAGATGTAATGTTCCTTTTTCAGAGATTATCAAACAAAGGTTATAGATCATCAGGGACCTAGGAAGATAGCTCACAGTCTTCCATACATATAACCTACCACTCAGCATCGACTGATTCAACTTGATGGTCTGGACACGGACACAAAATGAACACGAAACAGCCTGACTTAAGGAGCTACATGGAAAAACGATCATGGTCAGTGTGACATGTATACGGACCATACCAGGCAAGCGGTAACAAGGAACTGCTTGGAGGTGCACCTCATGTTCTGCTATTGCTCAAGCAGCAGATGTGAAGCCACACGCGTACAACCAATGGCACGAGGACAGGTCAAATCCTGAGGTAAAAGAAAACCTCAAACTGACGACGAAGGACAATCCTTAAACAGGTTGATGAACACGCATTATTGGGTGTAAGATAAGCAACTCTGGTCAGAAGTAAACTAATGTGAGAAATGCAGACTCCTCAGCAATGAAACCGACGCCTTCACCATATAAACTGCGTACGACAAACAGGGCCATGTAGCAGAACTGCATTTGCAACCAAACACTTATCACTAAGATAACCAGCTAGCTAAAAGGGCATGCTACTTTTGTGGTTACCCTTAACAAACACAATAATACAGAACATAACTACTTTTCTGTAGAATTAACCACTTCTTCCTGTTTCTGGAGCCTAGCCACACAGTGGAATTATTAAAAAAAAATGCAGAATGATTAGATGGTTATGGTGTGCTGAATAACTTGCAAAGCTAAGCTGCAACCAACCAGTGCTGTAAAGCGCTGTTCTAACATACTGCACAATGACAGATGTCTCACTGGGCAGTCACCATATCAGTATGCCTTTCTGAACACCCCCACCCTCTGTCACTTCACAAACACTTCAGCTGTTAGCACCTCTGCTGCAAGGCGTGCACGCAACAGAATGCCCTCGCCCAACTGATAAAAGGCAGCCTGCACACAGCCAGCCCAAGTCCCCCTCCACCCTGCACAGGGAACGCAGGGACATCCAGCTCTTCCTCACAAACCTGTTCTCCCAGGTTACACAGTAAAGGGTTCTACCTTTCTTGCTTTGTTCCTCCCTCTCGCCCAACAGGAATGGAAGAACAGTGAGGAGCTGTTTAACTACAACACCACAGCTCTGCGGTGTAGAAGGTGACTGACTGACTGACCACAGCTCTGCGGTGTAGAAGGTGACTGACTGACTGACCACAGCTCTGCACCTCAACACAGACGTTTAACCGTTACTGAAGTCAAAACTGCTAGATCACCTTTTAACTACACAATGGAGCCTGTGAAATCCTGGAGTCAAAATAAAAGCACTGTAGTTTTAAAAGAGCTAGAATCAGTTCGTGTATGTATATTTTATAGCTGACTTTAAATGCATAATTAGGGTAGTTTTAAAAAACGAACTTCTACGGTCCTCAGATGTGCTCTGTGCGTCATACAGCCTTAATTGCATCACTATTTAAGTAATTCAGATACATTGCATAAGTGACGAAGTTCGCTTTTTTTTTTCCATCCAAAAGAGAAACGAATACCATGTTCACTAGACAAGGAAACAAATACAGTTTTATGCTTTTTCCAGAGCGATTGTCCTTTGAACAAATTCATCTGACCGAGAAACTAATTAACTAGAGTCGCATGATCATTACACTAGACTAGAACGATGTCCGTACATACGCTAGAGTTAGTATGCTGAAACATTTCTACATTTTTGCAGTGTGATAACGCAACTTGGCCAAAGCTGTTATCTGACCGATCTACTGACGCTTTCTGCGATCAAACTTCTTACAACCAGCATCTCCCTTGGCGCAAACTTAAATCACCCAAAGCAGCGTTCACCCATATACAGCCAAATATTACATGCATACTCAGATACTAAGAAAACAGCACGATGCTTTGCGGAAAACACCCTGGCTAATGCCCACTCACCATAATGTGTTACAACGTTAAAGTACCTAAAACAACTTACTGTTTACTCATCGTGACTTTGAGTATGACTTCCTTCTCTGTACAAGTTGTTTTGTTAGCTACAGAGCTAGCAAGTCAGATAGCGAAAAAGAAGGCACAATAAATATTCCGTTTGAAAAGAAAAAAAAGTTTCCATGGTTTACTTATTAAATAATCTAGCTGTAACGTGGACATAAAGAAGTTCAAAAGATACTCACGACTGACTCCAAGCTTAACACCCCCGTGAAGTTTCCCAGTTTTGACACCGCAGGTACTAAACAAATTCCATGAGTTCAGCGCACGTTGCGCATGTCAGTTCAAACACCTGGAAAGCGCGGCGGGCTCGTGACTGCCAGCTGTTCCAGAGCTTTAAACGTATGTGCGCGAGCCACAAAGAGTGCCGCGAGTGCCGAAACGTTTCTCGTCACGTGGTCACGACTAAATAAGACAGCCGGAAAAAAGTATGAAGCACATTTCGATAATCAGTACTGTATTAAGTTACAACCAGATATCACGCACACACCAGCACTTAAAAATAAATTATTATTATTTTTTTATTATTAGTTGATCTCAAATAATTATAGTTTTTTCATTACTGGTTGATCTCATTGCGTTGCAAAATTATAATTACAAAACGCGCGGTTGCATCACCATTTATTTTTCTCCTTTGAAAGGCTGTCGTGTATCTCATTAGTGCTTTGACTTTTTTTAGAAGAAAATGTGATTACATTCAACTTAAAATGGTGCAGCCAACACGAACGTTTTCTTTAACCAAAAGCATAGCTGATATTTTCTATATGCTGGGTCATATACAGCACGAGATCACTGCGACTTAGATATCTGGAATTTTTTAATACTTTATTTTTCACAACTGCGTTCCTGCTTTGCCAGCCATTGAATTCAGCGATAAGATTTGCAGCTGACTCGATGTGACGTGTATTTGCAAATTATTCACACCCTCTAGAAGTGTTTAAATTGTCATCTTGGTTTAAGCGTACAGAACCGCGCGTATGTGCGCAGTAAGTCGTTAGTGTGTTCTAAAGAAAGACAATCTTAACTTCTGCACATCGAACTGCTTTGTGTTAGACACACACTAGTACTGATTAACACAAGTTTGTGTTGATATTAAGGCGATTATTTTGATGGCGTTTCTTATATGATAATACCCTTGTAATAGTGCAAGTGTATACGTTGTGATCTACATTGGTCGATGTTGTCTTCTAGCAATGTCCATGAAAACAAAGAAAAATATAAAATTTGGAACAATTTTGTGTCTTTTTGCCTAGTTTTAAAAAAGCATAAATATTTGTAATAGAGATTTGGAATTTTGGTAACTTTCAAAAGGGGAAAATTAAATTTAAACGGATTGAAGTCTTGCACTCACTTCGTTGCCTTCGAGGCTTTCAGCCAAAGTAACGTAATGGTAGCTTCTCCTTTTGGATGCAAAGTTCACTATGACAAAGTCACTAGCTAACAGATCTGAGATATCATGTACACTTCGCTCATTGTTAAGAGCTCTCGGGAGTTTCACAGAGCGAGATGGGAACATTGCTCTCTTCAGAGCTGCCATACAATGATTTTCTTTTTGGTTTGCTTCCTCTTATTTCCCCCTTCTCTGATGGTGCTTTAATTTTTTCCCCTTCTGGTTTGTTTTCCTCTCTTCACAAGCTCTTTTCTGTTGCCTCCTTTTCAGGTGTATCAGTTAGGATTCTTGTCTTCTCATGCTTTGTGTGTGTCCAGAGTTTTTGATAAAAAAATTTCAGTAGGATATTCATAGAGAAAAGATCCATTTTGATAAAGTACCAGAAGAACACGGGAACTGGAAACCAAAATGGCACCAGATATGCCAGACATGGGCTTATTTCTTAGTATTAGTGGTCTACATTAAGTAAAGGTGTGACAGATGTGCTAAAATACAATGGGCATCTAAATATACAAAGTTTATTTTGTTCTGGGAATACATCTGGTTTTAGACTTGCATCTGAACATTTAATGGGATGGTCACAGATTCCCAGTTTGCAATTTTTAGAGAATTCCTTTGTTAATTTTTTTTTTTTTCTGTATGATTAGCCTGTTTGATTTCAAAGATTTTACTTTTTATCAGCTTCAGAGAATTACATTTCCATTTAATTATCAAAGACAGAATTAAAATTTTTTGTTCTCTTTTTCAGGTAAAATGTTCCAGTCAAGACTGTTTCCCCAGTTTTAATTTCTGTGAAGGTACTTCTTACAACATTATTGCAGTGAAAAGGCTTTGCAACTTTCATCACAAGCTAATCACATCCTTGTATAGGTTGAAGAAGCCTGGAAGGAACTTGGCTTGGATTTGATAGGAGCACTACCTGAAAATGCATGCCACAACATGGATTTCTTGTACATGACCAGCTTGTACATAAAACAGGTCATTGCGGAGCCTCTGCAGTTAAAAACTGCAAGTGAGGTGTGTTTGCCAATTACCTCCAAGTTTTAGATGTTCGGCATGGTCAGGAGAATGATCACAGACCTAGAACAAGGAGTTTGTGAATGAGGTAATCTTTTTGTGAAACTGTAAACCAATTTTTTGTGACTTTTATTGTCATGAGGGGTGGTTAGTTTCATTGCCATTCGTGTCTTGAATTGGTTTTGATATTTAGCTAAATTATGTCATGGACAAAAACTCCCCATTAAGGACCTTATTGTGAAGGATGGCTTCTTGTAATTTTGTTCTGTCTTAAGGCCCAAGAATGAGCTTTTTTCTGTTTTGACTTGTTGATATACATTTTGACAAATACCAACCCTGGTATATGCTTCCATTTTCATACAAGTGCCACACATATCGAGAGGGCTCCACAGTGCTTTGTGCTGTATTCAGAACAGCAGTTCTCTTTTGTGAGAAGGTGACCGAGTCTGTTGCGTCCAGTGTGCTGACGATCAGTGGGAGGCACTCACAGGTTCTGTAGGGCGAACTTCTAGAGGCAAATGGCTCATTTATTTTCATTCATGAAGATCATATGGAAACATTCCTCAGCAATTGTAAACACAAAACTGATCTTAAGGTTATTGCCATATTTAAAAAATTCTAATTTAATTTGTTGTCCAAGGATTGTGTCGCCAAGGCCTTCCCCAAGGACTGCCTCCCAATCCACAAAGCACTGGCCCCTTATGCTCCTTCCTGCAACAAATTGTTGCTTTTTTTGTTCAAGAGACATGCTAAAACCACTGCAAATGAAAATATACATTTACATTTCAATCTCAAAGAAATGTGAGGCAGTACTCAAAGTTTGCTTAAGAGCTTTGAACAAGACAGCCTACTTGAGCAGAGAACACTTGAACCCATCAAAATGGCTGTAAAAAGGGCATCGTGTTTTTTGTAACTTTTTTTTGAAAAATTTTATTAAATGTCCTACTTACTACACAAGTACAGATGCGAGTGTAGAACTGAGAGACCACAAAAAAACATACAGAAAAAGGACAGTTGGTAAAATTCTTTCTGCTGAAAAAAAAAAGACACTTGAGCAGATGTCTTCTTGTACGTCCTTTGTCCTTTTTGTCCTTGCGTTTTTGTGAGTGCATGGTTGTGTGTGCTGAACTGAGTAAGTGTTAAGGTTTCTGTTGGAGCAAATGTGTGTTTATGCAATATCGTTCAGTTGTATGTGTGCTTGAGTTAATCTGATAGTATGTGAATGGGTGTGGTTTCACATGTAAACAATACAGTACAAAAAAAAAAAAAAAAAACCCTTTCAGTACAGATGTTAACCAATGTTACAGCATGAATCAATAGAATATAAATGAAAACATTAAGAAACAAAAGCATGAAATATACATTTCAATCGACCACCAAACTGACAGATGTTTTACAATTTGTACCTCAGGAGCTTTTTCTTAATCCATGTACTCAAAGAGTCTTGGTCTGGTTTGGTCTTCATCACCAATCTCTATAGAAACTCAAAAGAATACTTAATGGCTTGTGGACACTCGAAATTGACACAGTCCATGATGCCCATAAGCATGGAAAAAGCTGCATGAGATATCTCTGAGGTTATGTATCACAATAGTGTCCTTGACCACAACTGCCACTTGAAGACCTCCTGTAGAAAGGCAGACTGTTGAGCACCTTCATAACACAATAATCAGTACGCCAATTTGCATCCCCTTCACGGCCATATCCAGTGTCTCTCCATGAGCCTGGAAAAGCATAAAGCATATTCCAGTATGCAACACAAGGGACAAAGCAGTTATTCTATATACCAACTGGGATCTACCCAAGACTATGCAATGATGTTACCTTTGTGGTTGAAGCAGGTTTCACAGGACTCACAGGATATCTGACAACACACATCTATGTTAAAATGTATGTATGCAACTGCAGTTTTGCATTACAGAAAAAGAATAGGTCTTACATCACACATCCTGATGATGGCTGATGGATCCTTGGATATGTAGTGTGGCAGACCAAGCAAAACAGTAGTCCTTCTCTCCTTATGTGTGTCCTACAAGACAAGAAATTGAGAGACAAATGTTAAACATAAATGGTGACACATTTCACTCTCATCATATCCTCTATCAAATCCACCCATAAAAGACTGGGGAAGGTCAGTGCTGACAAATCTCTTAAACTCTAATCTGGGGAGACACAAACTCCATTGCTGTCTTTGTAACAATTTACAATTGTTTTTTCATTATACGAGGCAAAACTGCTACACTGTTGCAGCCAAACTTCAATGATTAAGACTTTGTACCTATAAGAAAGTTCATTATCAGAACATGATATGACAAACTCTGATTTATGAAGAGAATAAATTGTGCACAATGGTAAGAGTAATCTTAAAAAAAAAAAAAAAAAAAAAAAACTTCTGGCTACTAAGCAAATACATGTATTGCTACTTAAAACTGATTGCAAGCTTGACTATCTGTAATGTTAGGTCAAGGCCATACAGCCTAGAAAGAGATGAACATAGCATTTTGGTTACAGTCATTTACACAAACCAAGGTGATTTTTTTCTGCATTAAACTAACAAAACTCAATATTCTGAGGAAATAATCTGCTATGAACATTACAGATCTATTTTGTAAATGGATAATTTTGATAAAAGCATTATAAAAGCACCAATCTATGTTGTTAGTTCGGTTTCAACAGCAATGGTAACTGGCACTAGTAAGTAAACCAGCCAGCTAGTTATTTTTATTGATATCTGCTACGTGTAATTTCTTGATAAAATAGCAATATCGTTTCATACTTATTTCATATACGTAATAATAAGGATGTCTTAATAAAATCTGTGGTGGGTTGGCGCCCCGCTCTGGGTGTCCCCTGCCCTGCACCCTGTGTGTTCTGGGATGGGCTCCAGGCTTCCCCGCGACCCTTAACAGGATGAAGCGGTATATAAGATGACTGATTGACTTAATAAAAACTTTGCATTGCTTGAGAACTAGTTACATTTGGTTAAATCGCAAATATGTACCTATTCTCAGATTGTTGGCTACGTTTTTTCTTTGAAAAACTGACTTGAACTAACGTCTCTGGAGAGAACCTACATCTTATAGACCCTATATTAACATGCCAACTGTGGGAGTCGCTCGTTAACCCATACGCTCACCTCACTCATGAAGTCTTTTCCGCAACCGTAACTTTGCCGCTTTGAGTATTATACCCGTTTTATATTGTAACGACCGCCGTGTATGGCGGCAGGTCGACCTGTACGCACGGTGACGTCACCCCGAGGGTCGAAGACAAGTGTCCGATTGGCTTCCAGATCCGTAGACCGCTAATCCCTTGTCTTTGGTGCGGGAGACCCGACTTCGAGCCCCGACCGCGCCCTCGGTCCGTTACAATACTAATGGGCACATATTGTTGATACACTTTTTCGGTACATATAGTTATACCTGTACGGTCGGACTGTAATATGGCCATAACAACAACAACTTACAGTATTACATTCATTTAATTGAATAATGATTTAAAAACCCCAGTTGAAACCCTGAAAACTCACAAAATTCAGATGAAATTGCAAAACTTATTTTTATGTTGGCATAAAATAAAGAAGCACTTTAAAATTACTTATTGTCAAATCATTTTACAGTGTATGTACTCATAATGAAAAAATAAACAGGTTGTAACGGACCTAAGGAGCAAGCAGGACTCGAACCAAAGACATCCAGGCAGCCAACACCCCCCCGTGGTCGCTACCCTGCCCCTCCGTAGACCGCTACTCAACCTCGTCCTCACTCCGGCCAAAGCATCTCGTCTCACTTCGTTCTGACACCAGCCTAACGGATTAAGGGAGTTAAGTGGGTCTCGAGCTAGGGTCGCACGAACCAAAGACAGGGAATTAGCCCGCTGACTCAAATCTTTTGCTCCGGGAGCCAATCGGCTTTTTGTCTTCGACCCCTGTGGTGACGTCACCCTCCATGCAGCCAACCCGCCGCCACCTGCGGCGGTTAATTAAAACC
This sequence comes from Chitala chitala, assembly GCA_025773905.1. Classification (NCBI taxonomy): domain Eukaryota; kingdom Metazoa; phylum Chordata; class Actinopteri; order Osteoglossiformes; family Notopteridae; genus Chitala; species Chitala chitala. Next base: position 289 of record JABJVR010048954.1, on the reverse strand, counting down.
TAATTAAATTTGCTGTGGCTTCGGCACAAAACCTACCGATGACACGCCTGACGCTTAAACTATGACTGTGAAAAGTTTATAAAAGCGTCTGTAGTCGGTCTCAAACAACTTTAGTGTGTAATCTACACAAAGGTAGCGATATGATTAGACCTTCGTATTTGTATCGAAGATTGTTGGAGGAATTCAATAGCTTCGTGTTGCAGAAAGAGTTCTGCGCTGACTGGGCGATTGTGGGCCGTGACTCTTGTTGGGTTTTAGCTGCAATGAGTGTGGGTACTTTAGAACAAGT